>PVIY010005472.1:0-94375 GCA_004026745.1 Myrmecophaga tridactyla
CAAGCTAAACCCAACCCACTCAGCGTGTGTCCCTCCCTTGGGGATATCTGTGTTAACTTCTTTAACTCGTACTCTCTCTCCTTCTCTTTAATAAACTTTACCACTTGTTCCTATTGGCGCTCTCATTTGTCTAAATTCTTTTAGTAGCGAGACTCCTGAACCTGGAATAGAGCTCAGCAAGCATCATTGCCAACCAGGCACTGGTTACACTTTTACAAGGGCTGATTTGAACGGGTTTTTGCGTCTTCGTTTGAATAGTTTTGGTCTGGGCGGACTTTGCCCTCCTGCTTCCTCCAGCCCTCTGCCCCTTCTTCCATCCCTTACCTTTACCCCATCCATTCCTCTGCTTCTGCCTTAGTCTAGGTCCTCTTCCTTCTAACTGTTCTCCTCATTCATTTCCACATTGTTGATAACGTGATCTTTCTAACATGACCTCATCACCCCCTTGCTTCAAAATCTTCAAAGACTCCTTGTACCAAATTAAAGTTAAAACTCCTTAGTTTGGCCTTTGAGGCCCACCACCCCACCCCTGTACCCCTCTCCCAGCTGCTGGTCTCCTGGCCTGCCCTCCTGCCACCCTTAAATAGACTGAACCACCCAGAATATTCACACTTTTTTGCCTTTGTATAAACTGGAACTTATGTGCAAAAACATACCTTGTCCCTACCAGTGTTTCCTGGTCGGTGAATTCCCATTTCTCCTTCAAGTCCGAGGTCAGAGGTCATGCCACCTTCCCCCCACCCCAACCTTGACTGCTCCCTCCTTTGTGCCTCCAGGTATCCCACAAGAAGCCCTGCTCCCATCTGCCTCACTGTACTGGAACCCTAAGTCTCCATGTTTCCCTCACTAGGTGGGCAGGAGCTATGTGTCATCTCGGTATCCACACTGTCTGGTATCCTCAGGGCAGGCATTCAACAAATAATTGTGGAGCAAATGAATGAATGAATGATTTCTTAATGTTGAAATAGTAGGCTCAGCTAATTTGATAGATATTGGGGGTGTATATGTGGGCAGGGGGAGGGGAGCGGCTTTCTGACCTTGGGGTTTGGCCTCAGTTACCCACTGGGTGGGGTAGGGGAGAGGGTGTCAGATGCTTTTTGAGGCCCTTTTGCCTCCACCCCTAAAGCTCACCTCATCTTCCTGCTCCTGTGGGGACCAGTTTATTGAAAGGTAGAAACTGGCCTTCTAATCCAGGACACCAGAAACCCGCCCTCCAAAAGCATTTCCTTGTTTCCCGTCCTGGAGAAAAGCAGCACAAAGCCAAAGAGCTGAGGGTGGCCAAGCGTAGCTCAGATTTGATAAACAGGCAGGAGATTACAGAAGCAATCAAGAGAAAAAAGAATGTACTTTATCCCTGGAATTCACAATGCAGTGCTAATGAGCTGGAGGAGCTGCCATTTGATCTCCTGCCTCCTGCAGCTCAGGATTAGCTCTGTTTGGAAAAGAAGGTGGGGAGAGACACTGTGATTGAGCTCTCCCTCCCCTCCTGGTGGCAGCAGGGTCCACACTGCCAGGGCAGCCAGTGAATGGACTTCCCTTGGGAGGTGGGAGGATTGGGTGTGGCACCTGGGGGATAGCTGCTGACCCCTCCAGCCTGGTGGTCCTCTCCAGAGGGGAGGGTGCTAACCAGGCTTCCAAATGGACCTGATCATAAAGGACCTCAAGACAAGGGACTGCAGAAACCTCTTGGCAGCAGTGGGCCTGGGGAGGAGATGATGCAGGGTGGGGGACCCACAGTGACCTTCTTGCTGAATAGGGTGGAGGTAAAGAAAGCCTGGGGATAATTTCTAAACCATCATCATTGAATCAGCATCTATCAAACTTTGTAAAGGGCAGGAACAATGATCATTTATTGAACCTCTCCTTGTGTCCAATGTTAGGTACACGCACTTCAAATCTTTACAATCAATACCTTATCCAACCCTTCACTCCACACACACCCATGCCTGTTCACTCACACACTCACCCACTCTCACACACTCTACTCCACACACATCTATGTGCATTCACTCACATGTCCATGTGCAGTCACATTCACACACATCCATACCCATACACTCTCACATACACACTCACATGTGCCCATGTACATTCACACACATACATGCACACACAGTCTCACACAAACATGTGCTTATACACTCTTATACACTCCCTTTCACACATCTATCTGTACATACACACATGTCCTTTTCAGCCTTTTACATATGCACACTCACGTGTACTCACACCGATGTTCATGTACCCTCACACTCTCATAACCATGAAGTAGACATTATCACCCTTGCTTACAGGATGAAAAACTTAAACACAAAACACTTTTCATGGCTTCCTCCCTAGCATCACACAACTCCCAGGGACTTGGATTCTGGGAGTCTAATTCCGGGTGCCTGTGCTCCTAACTTGTTGGCATGAGTAAAAAGGGGATGGCGGTGGTGGCCTAGTTGAAGTTGAGGGGAGGGAGGCAGATAGATGACTTTGGAAAGGGGGATTTGAGCAGACCAGGAGACTTGTGAGGGTCCCAGACCCTTTGTCTTCACTTCTCCACAGGGAAAGGACAATGAGGGCAGCTGGCATGCTCCTGACACAGCCGCTGGAGTTAGGGTTTGGAGCTGTGGGAAGTAAGACTGGGTCTGGTAGATGACTGGCTGGAGTGAGGGGCATAAAAATTGCTCCTCTGGGGCTTCCCCGTCTTTCTCACCATCACCCATCCTTATGTTCTGGGCAGACTTGTCCAAGTCAACTTCAACCCCAAACTCAAATGCAGCCATGTGTCTGTAGCATCTCTTCTCACATTTCAGGGCTGGAGCATCTGGGAAAATGGAGATGGTTTGAGGAGACTAAGGCCATCTCTGCCTCAGGAAGGCACCAGCTGCAGGTAAGACCTCCCCTTCTTGGTCCTTACTCTGTTATCGTGTTTTTGGAGAAAAGAGACTCCAGGATGATGGGAGCAAGTCTCCTGTCTTATGGAAAGAGTTTGGACCCACTGATCTCTAAGGGCTCTCCCAGCACACACCTGTGGAATAGCAAGGATGCCTGGCCCAGGTTGGGGAGAATTTCCCAGGAGGGTGAGATGCGGGCATAAGGAGGGGATTCTGGGCAGAGGGCACAGCATAGGTAAAGGCCTGAGAGCTGGAATGGATGCCGAGTGATGGGGTTGGTTGTGAAGAGGGTGGCTTGACTGCAGCAGAGATGACCCATTGTGAGTATCAGGGCATCCATCTCCTTTCTAAAAGAAAGCTGTGGCAAGGCACTGCTTCCCCAAGCAATAGGGGAAGCAAGTGTGACCCAAGCCTAGGGTCACATTTCCTGCTTAGAAGCCTCCAGCAGCTTCCTGTTGCACCTTCAATAAAGTCCAAACACCTGACCACTGCTTCCAGCCCCTGTCTTGGGCCCTGCCTGTACCTAGCACCCCTTTCTCTTTGTATCTCACCAAGTCCACTCCTGTCAGAGGCATTTGGCTCTTGTCCTTCCCTCACCTGGAATGCTTGGCTCCCAGATTTGAAGGGCAGTGTGGCTGGCTTCTTTTTCTCATGAGAATCTTGGACATCCTCTCCTTCCTAGGGACTTCCCTGACCATCCATGTCTAAAGAAAGGTCTTCCCTGCAGTTACTCTCTATCTTTTCACTCTGTTATGTTGTTTTCTCCTTTCCACTCTCTGGAATTTCACTGCTTATTGATTTGCTTGCTTTGTTTCTTGCCTGCTCCCTCACATAGAAAATAATAATAATAATAACCCACAATTATTGAAACTTAACACACGGCAAGCACTGTTTCAGGTGCTGTGTGTACATTAACTCATTTAATCCTTATCATTACCCTATGGAATAGGTATTGTTACAGTATTATTGTCGTTGTCCCCATTTTACAGACAGGGAAAACAGGAGCAGAGACCTTGATGCTTCCATCAAGGCACCTAGGATGGCAGGAATTCAACAAACCTGTCTACTGAAACAGTACTCACAGTGTGCTCCAATGCAGGGCCTTTGGCCAACACTTTCCCAGATAATGACTCATTGGGACTGGAGATGGACTGCCACGCTGATGCCATTCCACAGTCTCTGTCCCTTCCACCCTTTCTCTTACCATCCAAACTTATTTTTCATGGGCGTCCTATTTGTAGCACTGTGCACAGAGAGGAGTCAGGTCTAGCTCCTGCCCCAAAGTAGATTACAGTTTAATAAGTAGGGAAAACCTATCTAAAAAATTTACAGCAGCATAAGGTATAAAGTAATTTTAAAAAATCAGAAAAGATGTAAACAATGTGCTGCCATAATTCTGTCATTCATTCATTCAAGAAGCGTTTGCTGGGATAAGCTCTGGGAGCCAGGGGTGAATGAGTACAACTTCCCTTCCACCTCCCCATCTGGTTCGACGAGGCTGTGGCTGATTTCCCCCAGGGTAGCAGAGGCATGGGAAGAATAAGCTTCAGGCCAAGTCCCTGCCAGGCCACATCTCTCTCCTCCCTACCCAAAGGGATGATTTCCTCAGAGCTGGCCAGGCTGAGAGTGGGGCCTCCAGGGGCTCTGGCCTATCCAGAAAAGCAGGTCAGTGAGTCTCGCCTGGGGGTCTGGGATGACTGTCCCCTTTCAGGGTTGCTCTAACCTCCCTCCCTCTGTGGTGGCTGGCAGAGGGCCCCGGGCTCCTGGCCTGGCTGCTCCCATACAGAGCCATCCACAGACTGCCACTAGGCAGCTTCCCCTCCACCCAGCCCAGAGCTCTGCTGAGTGATTGATGGCGCTGTTCTTGCTCTGGGTCCCAGAGAGCTCCTTTGAATAATAACTTGGCAAAATTACTTTCTGTCTCTTTCTCTCTTCCTTTTTTTTCTTTCCCTCCATCTGATTCATTTGCTCTTTCTAAGTCAATTCATCTCTTTTGAGTTAGAAGAAGAAAGAGGAAGAAGAACCAGGAGGTGACACAGAGGTACAAGGGACCACAATCCCTACCTCCTCATTTTACAAAGAGAAAGCTGGAGAACAGCTCAGTTAACAGCCTTTCTCTTCTTGGTGTGACCTGAAACTGGAGTTGCAGCTCTGTCATTAGAATTTGCACCTGGAAGGAGGCTGTCTGCTCTACCTACAAGGAAGGCTGGTCTTACCTGCCTGCAGCGGTGTTAGCATTTTCCCATCCTTGAAGGGCAGCAGCAGAGAAAGGGGAGATGGAGGTTCAAATGAGTCACATCAGTTTATCAATACTTTTATTGATCACCTATAATATGCCAGGCTCTGGAGAGACAAAGACAAGTGAGACACTGCTTGTTCTAGTTTGCTAGCTGCTGGAATGCAACACACCAGAGATGGACTGGCTTTTAATTAAAGGGGATTTATTTAGTTAATGTATAGTTCTTCAGAGGAAAGGCAGCTAACTTTCAGCTGAGGTTCTTTCTTATGTGGGAAGGCACAGGACGATCTCTGCTGGCCTTCTCTTCAGGCCTCTGGGTTCCAACAACTTTTCCCAGGGTGATTTCTTTCTGCATCTCCAAAGGCCTGGACTGAGCTGTGAGTGCTGAGATGAGGTATGCCGAGCTGCTTAGGCTGTGCTACTGTTGCGCTCTCTCATTTAAGCACCAGACAATTAAATCAATTATCATTCATTGCAGCAGGCACGCCTCCTAGGTGACTACAGATGTAATCAGCAGCAGATGAGGTTCACATGCCATTGGCTCCTGTCCACAGCAATAGAACTAGGCACTTCACCTGGCCAAGTTGACACCTGAACCTAACTACCACACTGCTCCTGGTTTCAAAGAGTTCACAGGTGTGCAAATAGGTAAATATAATACTGTATGATACATGTTCTAGTAGAAGTAGGTATGATGCAATCATGTGGAGGAGGCTGTTTATTCTGTGATGGGAGGGACATTCAAGGAAGTCTGCATAGATGGGCTGATGCTAAAGTCTTCTGAAATCTCAATTGGAAAGTGGGGAACAGTGCTCCAAACATTGGGAACTGCAGAAAAAAAGGCTTCAATGTGTGCAACTGCAAGGTGTTCTGGGGGAACTCTAAGTTATATAGTATATTTAGAGCATGAAGGGGGAGGTGAGTGTTAGCAAAAAGAGGTGGGTAAGGGCCAAGTAACAATACTGGTTGTAATGATAATAGTCATAGATTTTAGTCTAGTGCTTATGTGGAGGAAGCCTTGTGTGCCAGACATAGGAGTTTGATGACTGCAACAAGACAGTGAACAAGCAGGAAGATGTGTGATCACATCTGCAACAGCATGAAGAATGGATGAGAGCTGGAAGGCTGGGGAAAGGAAGACCAGTCAGCAGGCTACTGCAATAATCCAGGCAAAAAAGTGATTTAAGGATTGAACCAAAGCAGGGTCAATGGCAGAGGGAATTGAATGGATTTAAGAAACATTTAGAATGTCATGTTGACAGGGTTTGTGACTGGCTGAAGGAGGAGGATGGAGGAGTCGAGGGTACCTCCTGGTGCCATCAATTGAAATAGGAATCATAAGAGCAGAAACATTCATGAGATACTGCCAACTACCTAATAGTTGTTAGCACCATTCCAGAAATACAGCATTCATTTCCTTTGAATGTTCTTTATGGTTATTTAAAGGCAAGTTTAATGTGTACATACAGACTCATATTCAGCCAAATTTGGGTGAATCTCAGACTTTTAATTTTATCAAAAAACAATGTTTGCTTTGCCTCCCTGGTTCTGATCCTAGAGGGAGTAGAGTAACCCTTGTGCACACACTGGGAGTGTGCACATCTAGCCCAATCTGTCTGGTCGTGGTGAGGGATTCACTGCCCCAGAACTTGCCCAGAGAGTAGAAAGCTGCTCACCAAGCTCTCCTAAAGAATATTATGGGAGATCAGTCAAGTCATGCTGCCAGGGGCAAGGGATTGCTGGCTGTAGGGCATAATGACAGTGCCTGGGAACATAAGGAAATTGTTTCCTAGGGAAGAGGAGACATGGATATCAGTGTAAATGTGGGGAGAGCCTAGGGCCACACATACATGCCCAAGACAAGAGGCATGCACAAAAAGGATACAGGAGAGCCCTACACTTTGGCCCGGAGCTTCCAACTCATTGTGTGGGTGTATGCCCTGAAGAAGGGCACTACACAGGTCAATCTGCAAAGAACGGGAAAGGCATATTTCTTTTTTGGTTTCTGGCATTCAAGGTAAACTCTGACATAACATTAGCTAGATACAAGCATAAGGAACAGACTCTTTATAGTCTAAATTCCAACAGTAACACAGTATAATATAAAAATGTCCAGGTTTCAACAAAAGATTACAATGCATACAAAGAAAGAGAAAGTGATGATCCAGGCAGAACAGATTAAAGCATTGAAAACCATCAGTGAGGGGGGTGCAAGGGTAGTTCAGCAGTAGAATTCTCACCTGTCATGTGGGAGACCCGGGTTCTATTCCCAGTGCATGCATGTCCCAAAACAAACAAACAAAAATTTAACAAATGGTGTGGCAATAATGGGATACTCACATGGAAAAATAATGAAATGTGATCCTACCATACAGTATACAAAAACCAACCAACCAACCAAACAAACAAAAATATCAGTGATGAGGACCAAATCTGAGACATATCAGACAGATGTTTAAAACATGCCCCTAAATATGCTCAAAGAACTCAAAGAACACAGAGGCAAAGAAGTGAAGGAAATCAGGAAAATGATAAATGAACACAAACAAAATATTAATAGAGAGTTAGAAATTATGAAAAGAAACCAAACAGAGCTGAAGACCACAATAACAGAAATAAAACATTCCCTAGAGGGGTTCAACAACAGATTGGAGCAGGCAGAAGAAAGAATCAGTGAACTAGAAGATAAGACAATTGAAGTCATCCAGTATGAGAAGCAGAAAGAGGAAAGAATGAAGAACGGTGAACAGAGTCTGAGGAATCTGTGGAACACCATAAAGCACGTCAATCTATGCATTGTGGGAGTCCCAGGAGGGGAAGAAATTTAATGAAAGACATTAATATACCCATCCAGTACATTCAATAAACACCAAAAAGGATAAACCCAAATAGACCCACACTGGGTCATGTTATGATCAAACTTAAAAATGGCTAAGGTAAAGAAAGAATTCTGAAAGCCACAAAAGAGAAGCAGTATGTCACAAATAAGGGAGCCTCAATAAGATTAAAGGCTAATATCTCATTGGAAACCCTGGAGAAAAAAAGACAATGGGAAGACATGTTTAAAATGCTGAAAGCAAAAAATTGCCAACCAAGAATTCATCTGGCAAAACTGTCTTTCAAAAATGAGGAATTAATTAAAACATTCCCATATAAACAAAAACTGAGGGACTTTCACTAGACTGGACCTACGAGAAATGTTAAAGGGAGTTCCACAGGTTCAAAGGAAAGGGCACTAGACAACTGGCTGAAGCCACATGAAGAAATAAAGATCTCTGGTAAAGGTAATGACATGGGTCAAAATAAATACCAGTACTGCTGTATTTTTTATTGGTAACTCCACTTTTTGCTTCTTAAAGGCTCTAAAAGGCAAATGCATAAAATGTAATGGCAGGGCAGACCACAGTGGCTCAGTGGCAGAGTTCTTGCCTGCCATGCTGGAGACCTGGGTTCAATTTCCAGTGACTGCCCATGCAAAAACAAACAAACAAAAAAGGGAAATAAAAATATATATAATGATATATCAATGGTTTTGGACACATTATTATAGATATGTAATTTGTGACAATAACTACATAAAAATGAAGGGAGGGAGGGGTACAGGAACATAGTTTATGTATGCTATTGAAGTTAAGTTGATATCAAAGCAAGCAAGATGGTTGTAGATTTAGGATGTGAAACTTAAGCCCCATGGTAACCACAAAGGAAACAGCACAGAATATGCAAAGTTATAGACACAGAAAGATTACAGGTTACCAGGGGTGGGGCACAGGGCAACGGGGAGTTAATGCAAAGTGAGTAAAGAGTGTCCGTTTGGGAGCGAGCGAATGTTCTAGTAATAGATGGTGGTGACAGTACTGTAACACTGTGAAAGTGATTAATCCCACTGAATAGTATGTTTGGGAGAGGCTGGGAAGAGAAGATTTATGCTGTATATATGTTTCCCCACTTAAAAGGAAAAAAATAAGAGATAATGACTATTGAACGCAGTACCTGATTTGGGATGGGATCTAAGAGTGGAGGGGAAAAATTTCAAAAGGACATTATTGGGCACAATAAGAAAGTGGAATATAGAATGTAAGTTTTATATCGTTAAATTTCTCAAACTTGAAAACTGCACTTAAGGTGATTACATGAGTGAACATCCTTGTTCATATGAAATCTTCATGGAAGTATTATGTGTTCAGGAGTATGATACATGCAACCTGCTCTTAAATGTTCAGAAAATAGAAGGTAGGTAGGTAGATGAGTAGATAGATAGATAGAATGATATGGCAAAAGTGGCAAAATACTAAAATTGGTGGATCCCAGTATCTGGAGGGGTGGGTTCTCTGAATGGAGTTTGTATTATTTTTGCAACTGTCCTGTAAGTTTAAAATTCTTTCAAAATAAAGTTAAAAAAATGTTTAATGCATGCTTTTTTCCCCTGCCACACTAATAACTCACTAGCTACTTTAAGTTTTTTTTCCTCTAGCAGGTTACACTCACACAATTAGGGTGACCAAAGATATTCTCCTTTGTCCCTGGGTAGGATCAGGGCAGCCTGTTTGCAGCTAGGGGAGAATGGCTAAGGTTGGGAGGCTGAAAGTTTCCTTTGAGAATCAAGTCTCTATGCAGCCATCTCTGCCATTCAGCTTGAGTATTTTTCCCCTTGGGATATATTTCCCCATAAAATAAATGTCTAGTCTGAATTAATCTTATTTTTAAAAGGGGAGCCATCATATTGTAAAGACAGGTCATAAAAAGGTGCATCAATCTGTCAGGAAGTCTTGTTAATATGAATATTTGTTTAGAAGAGAATGTGCCTGAAGCAGCTGGACTTTGAAACTGGGCAGCTCTGGCCCAGCCCTGTGCACACAGTTTCACGTGGTGCCCATGGCTTCTGGACAAGACTCTGGCCCTGAAGAGGCCTTTCGTTTAACACTTAGATCATCTAGAGCTGGCAGCTCTGCAGTTTGAATGTGGGCACTGCAGCAGCCTCACTCTTCAAAGGGCTGGGGAGCGTTCCCCGCTCTCTGGGGGAGGGGCCAGTTTCACAGCCACAGTGATGTCCTAAACACTTTTCACTTGAGAAATAATCGATGCAGGGATCTTAGACATCATTTCAGACAATCTCCCCCCCCTTTTTTTTTAAATCACACAGGCCATACATGAATACATGCATAAAAAAAAAAGAAGTACATGGAATAAAACATCACACCAGTAATATACGAAGTGCATCTTATACAAAGCATATACTGTTCACTGTCACACAGCTAATGCGTGAATACATGAAACAGAGAAGAGGAAAATGCTAAAGTCTTCCTTTACCTCCTCCACAGTTAATCACACGAACAATTTGGCGTATATCCTTCTAGTACTCTTTCTGAGCATTTTTGTCTCTTTATTTCTTCACTGTATGTGTACATCATTTATTTCTTCTTATATAAATAGGACAAAATTGGTACTTGTTTTTTTCTTTTATGCAACACTCTATTTGGAGTTCTTTAAAAATAAAGCTATAAAAGGAATACCTATCTATCACAAAAACTTCAAACTTTATAGAAAGGTGGAAAATAAAAAGTTAAAAAATCTCCCTTTCTTTCCTGTCCTTCCATTCCCACTCCCCAGAGCAAGCAGATAAAATAAATTTATCCCTGTGTATCCTTTTAGAAATTGTGCTTATACAAAACTTGCAAACACATACGTTTTTAATCTGTTCAAAGGTTAAAGATGAGGAAAGGAAGGCTTAGAGAGGTTAACTGGAGTATGCAGTCACACAGCTGGCTGCGTCAGAGGTAAATGTAGAGCCTGGGAGCCCTCAATGCCAGATGGAAGAAGGGCTTTTCTACCACACTTTGCCAAGACGTCTGTTCAGAGCCAATCACTGGTGGTGTCTCTGATCTCTAACCTTGGCGGGCCTGGCAGCTAACCTCTACCTTGTCTACGCAGAGGACTGGTGTCACTTCACAATATCGTCCATGTCATCCTCCCCTTCCACCAATGCCCCTCACTACACCTGGTTTCTTTCACTAATGCTTGCTGTCCCCGTAAGCTCTGCCGGTGCAGCACTGTAGAGCCTGACAAAGGGATTCAGCTGGTTTGTGCCTGTGCATCTGTTCCCCAAATTACAAGTGGTTACACACCCTTTTTTTTTTAATATGCAAAGGCCCCTTCGGAAAGATATTCAATTTAAGTAACTCCTTGTCCTGCTGGGCCCCCACACTCTCCTTCTTGCTCGATTCTGCGGCCACAAACCTGACCTGCAGGAGCTCAGAGCTCAGCGGCAGACAGGAGCTCACGCTGATAACCTACCTTGTATCTGTGGTCAGCCCGGGTTCCCTCTCTGCTCTCTCAGTGTGTGTCAGCCTTATCTGCCTTAAGACCAGATGTGTCTAAAGTATCAGCAACATCTGGGTGAAAAGTACTAAAGTCAAGTAGTTGTACAGATGCATTTGTTTCTCCTCGGCAGTGGGATAGCGTCCATCTGGGAAGCATCCGGATGGACAGACCGAGCATTCTGTACGTCATTATATTTGATCATCTATCTAAGATGATATGTCCACTGAGGGAAAGCCAGGACCTGCGGAACTCATCCCCAGCCTGACCTGCAACTCAACTGGACCTTGAAATGGGCCTTCTGCTAGAAGGAGGAAAGAGGGACTCCCAGAACCTGGACATTGGGTACCAGGAGGGAGGAGTGTGTGTGTGTGTGTGTGTGTGTGTGTGCACACGTGCGCGTGCATGCACACACATGCATTTATGTGTGTGGGGCGGGACTGGCAGCTAGAGAAACTCTGATCTTGAAAATGAACTCTGACTTCACAATTCTCCCAGAGGCAGAACCGAATGGGATGCTTTGGAGTGGGGCACAGCCTTCTCTGCCCCTCTCTTTGATTCACCACCACTCAGGAAGCAAACGTGTCGCAGGAAAAAAAAAAAAACCCAAAACACAACAAAATACCTCTCTTGGGATTCCCTGAGTCTGCAGCGCCCTCTTGTGAGAACCTTGGATATGTCTAAAGAGAAAACCACTGGCACAGGCATATGGTCTTAAGGCAAATATATTGACCGTTAATGTATTTTAGTATCTTATATTCAAATTCTCCCACCTGCTCCCCCCCATGGTGAAACAGGAGTTTCTAAAGGAGCCACAGTTGTTTGTTTGTACATATTAAGAGTGGGAGACTGGTGGAAATCTGTAATGAGAGGGCCAAGGGTTAGGGCAGCATGGACAGAGGCTGGACAAAAATGTAAAATGATGACAATGGAGACATGTTCGTGTGTGTGACATCCTATGCTAAACAGATCTGCTCTCCCAAGTCTTCAAATCATTTAGTACATCCTTTCACATACTCCAGCTGTAAGTTGGGACACCCTCTTTAGTTTACATCTATGTTTCAGATATTGGCAGGTTTTTCCCGAGCCTGATGAAGAGGGAAAAACAAAGAAGGAAGTGGGTAGCAGGACTGCGTGGCTTCAGGCTAGTTACTTCACTTCTCTAAGCTGGAGTTCCTCCATGTGAGGTACGTGCCTACCCCAAGCACACCGGAAATTAAACACAAGGTCTCCCAGACGTGTTGTTTTTTAGAAGACGCTCAATAAAAGCGCACTTCCCTCCTTTCTGCCCGCCCGCACTGAGTGTGGTTACTTCCTTCCCCACAGCGCTGACAGTTAGGTCCTGCTCTTTCTCCTGTTCCTCTGGGCACCCTGGAGTCAGTGTCCTTTCTCCCATCTTTGATCCACCCCCGTTCTCACCATGTACTCTGCCTCCTCCCCTAGGTTCCATCTCCTCACCCCTTTGTGTCACTGCTTCCCTTTGAAGAGAATGTTTCCCACTCATCTGCAGAATGTTTCATTCTCATCTGCAGGAGTCTCCCCCCGGGCCGCTCCCCTCACCCTCACTCTCTACTGCATCCCAGCCTCCACCTGAGATCCCCCACCCATTTAGAAGGATGTCATCATCACGTTAATTTCTTCTTTACAGCTTCTTTACTCGTTTTCCCTTATGGACTTTCAACCCATCTAAAAGATACAAACTACAACTCCACTGGGAAGTGCCTAGCTCCAGCCCCCCAAGCTGCAGCTTGGGGGAGGAATATCACAGAAGGAGGTGCCTTGGAAGAGGGATAACCTAGCAAAACTGGCTACCAGCTGGAGGATGCCCAGGAAATGTGGGGTTCACCAAGGCTTGCAGTGTGGGGCAGACAGTGTGGGGCAGCATTTATCCCTGCCTTCCACTCCTGCCCAGACAGTCAAGATGCAGAAACTGGAACACAGACAGGGAGAGACAGGACCAGACAGGGAGCCACAGTGTAGAAAGAAGATGCAGAGACCAAATGCCTGGAGTGATAAGGTGCTGTGTGAGGCATGGAAGAGGGGAGATCCTGGGTGCGTATCATGGGGTTTCTTTCTTCCTCACAGCAACAAGACCAGTGAATGTCATCAGTCCCATTTTACAGATGAAGGAACAGACTCAAAGAGGTTGCCAGGCCTGCACTGTTGGTGGTTGGCCAAGCTGAGTTTGGAGTCTGGACCTGCTTGATTTCTAAGCAGCCTTTCCTTGACACCACAGACACAAAGATGGTCTCCATCCCATTTCTCTAACGACACAATACAGGGAGAAAAAGGAGAAAAGGAGAGGCCCACATACAGAGCAGAGGAGTGACACACCTGGGAGCAAGAGAAAGAGGAAGAGATGCAGAGGCAAAGAGAAGCAGAGAGAGAGAGAGAGGTGAGAAAATACCCTGTTTGTCTACCTACGGGAATGGACATTGGAGAAAATACACATTCTCGGTCTTATCCCCAGATCTTTGGAATCAGAATTTGTGAGAGACAGCCACAAGAATCCACATTTAAAGAAGGTGTCCCTAAGTGGTGAAGCTTGTTGATATCTGTACCTCTGGAAATGTACCAGAAAAATAAGATATATTAATAGAGGGCGGGACAGACAGATGATATGTGATAAAGCAAATATAGCAAAATGTTAAATGAGGAATCTGGGGGTAGGTAACACTGACATTGTACAATGATTTCAACTTTCTGTATATTAAAAAAAGTCATAATAAAATGTTGAAGACAAAATAAAAATTTTAAAAAGAATAAACAATAAAAAAACAACAATTTTAGGAATCAAAAAAAATTTTTTAAATGTTAACGATAAAAGTTCCCAAATGATTGTAATGAATAGGCAGCTCTGGGCCCACGGTGGCAGGGGGCAGGCTCCCTCCAGGGGACATCAGGAAGAGCAGTTGTCTTGAGAGGCCCCTACACCCCCTTCCATCCTCCCCAACCCCCATCCTCCAGCCACCAGCCTTTAGTCTCATCAGTTACACAACCACCCGCAGCCACCTCCAAAGTCCCAGAATTGCACAGCATCACCTAGCTTTCCTTTCCCTTGGGGCCTCCTGTTCTAATGTGCTGACCAGGATTAGATGTCCCTTGGTGTGTCCTGCTGGGTGGGTCTTCTGTCCCTGGTCTCAGGGGGCACTTTTATTGTCATGATAGGTATTGCCCATTGATGACTGCCGAGGCTCCTGAAGCTGAAGGGCAGTGTGGGTTTGGAACAGAGCTTGGAGAGGTGAGGCTAGAAGTTCTCTTGGAAGAATTTGAAGTTGAGCTGCTCACAATGGCTCTTAAGTACCTTGGCCAGAGCTGGGGAGCCACAGAAGAAGACCTGCACCTTGCCCTTCTTCTCAGTGGCCACCTTCTGGAACACCTGAGTGCATGGGATGGGGGAAGAGCAGAGAGGTTGGGCTGCTGACCAGCCTAGTGACACTCCTAGCTGGAGTCAACCATGTAATGGGATCCACCAGGTAGGAAAGACAGCAGAGGTGACTCCCTGCATTTTATGGAGGAGGTTGAAGAACTGCAAGGCAACAGCTGGTTGGCTTTAGAGCAGAGATTCCAACACTCAGTCATTCATTTAGAAGTTATTTCATCAACCTGTAGAATGACCCAGGACCCTTCAGAGGGGATGGGTGCCAGAAATAACCAAGACCCAGGCTCTCCACTCAAGGAGCTGTGTCTGTGATACTAAAATGGGTGGAGAGTGAGAAATGCACAGGGTGTGCCAGGAGCTGCAGAGAGCATATTTAACCCAGACTGCTCCAACTTCCTCCAAGACCTTGGGGCTGGTCTCTTTCCTGAATTCAGTCTTTATGTTCCCAGGGAGGACCCCTCTCGACCCCAAACTCTGCTTAAGAATGACCTTTTGCTGAAAGTCCTCCCTGATGCCAAGCACCATGACATCCCTTTCCCCCTTCAACTCTCACTTCCTGGGCATGGATTAGCCACAGTAGTTCCAAAAGCAGAACCTTCAGGGACATATCATGCAAACTCTACAATCTGATTGGTTAGAGTTCAGGGAAGAAAAAAATAATAAAATCAACTGAGTAATAGAGCAGACAATCTGCACTCTTCAGGATCTCTGGGCCTCAGATGACCCATTTGTAACAGGAGAGGATAAGACTTGACGTTCCCCCAAGACTCTGTCCACTCAGGCCTTCCAACTTGAGTTCATGGGGAGCCAGAGCTGGGAAATCTTGGAAGGCATACCAACTAACTTCATCTCTCTACAGATGGGAAACTGAGCAAATGAACAAAGTGAGCTAGTGATGGAGCCAGACTATAGGTTCCTTGCCTCCCATTCCACCTCGAGCTCCCTGGCTGGATCAGGATGCTGGCCTCATACTCTGCTCCTGGCTGCCAGCCTTAGTTGCCACTGCCACTGCCTCAGGCTCTCAGCCCTCATGGGTCCCTTCAGGTTGGAGGGGCTCCAGCTGGCCATTACCTTGCTCCAGTCAGGCCGCCCAGGCTGGGTCCGGGTCTGGAGTCCCGTGATGGAGTCCTTCTTCTCCTTCTTGGCCAGCAAGTCAAGGGCCATCTGCAGCCCAATGGCCTTCATGTCATTCTTGCTCAGTGCAGAGGTCATGTACAGGTGCAGCTCCAGGAAGCAGCCTGGGGTGGGAGAAGAGGGTGTCTTTGAGGGGTCAGCACCCAGAACAGGGGCAGGGCAGGATGCCAGCAATCTCTTCCTTGTGCTTTCAGGGAGACAACAAATTCTTGGAACTCACACCTTCAGCCAACTCTGGTCACCTAGGACCTGCAACGTGACCAGTGCTGTGGAGAAGAAAGGTAGCACTGCTTGAGCTGGCCCTACTATGCACATAACATATGTGAGTTGCTTTATATCCATGTGATTTCACAACCACTCCTGGCATTAGACTTTCTATATATAGAAGAGGAACTGAACCCCAATCCTTGGTGCCCTTCCATTCCTTGCAGTGGGTGCCCTAAGTTGGGGACACAAGCCATGTGCCCATGAAAAGTCAACTTAGACCAAAGGGTAAAGGGATGAATGAATGAATTAGATGGGAAAGGCCACTAATTACAGGAAAGGACTGGAGCAGACAGAGCTGCTTTCTGGGGGGAATGGAAATTGGGTTAGGTTTCCTTGGAAGGAGGCACTATTCAAAGGGCAGGTGATAGGAATGCATCCTAAGAAGGAATGTTTGGAGACATGATGTGACTGCCCCCCTGGAGCAGAGGACCCTTGGATGGGAGCCATAGGAGATGGGAGTGAAAACACATGGAGGCCCAAAAAAGCCCCGCTAGTGGGTTAAATGTGTTCCTAGGAGGAAATTTAGAAGGAAAAAAGGTCTTTGAGCAGGAGGATGATGTGATAAAAACAGACTGAGGTGGCAGGGGATGGGACTGGCACCACGGTGGCCCATCAGGCCAGAGCATTCACAACACTGAGCCTTTGGCAACCGGAGCTCCCAGCTGGGTACCTTGGGGTTCAGATAGCTTCCTCCCCTTACCCAGGTGTGGCATACAACTGTTATCATTTTTATGTGTTTTATGATGGAAAAAACATTGGAGAGTACTGTCTTAGCTGTGTGTATTGGCTCAAGCCGATACTGGAAGGAGCATTCATGATATAAGGACCACTTCATCCTTCTCCTCTCTCTTTACCCTCCTCCCTCCCCAACAAAAAGATTTATGCCATCCCAACCTGCTCTCTATTGTTTCTTAGGCCACCATTAGCCCATTTTCCCTTTGACTTAAAACCCCAGCCACTATTAAAATGCAAATGGCTCCAGGAGGGATAACACATTTTATCTCACAAATCACTTACTTCTAAGTAGCCGGGTGTGGGAGAGAGGGAGGTGTACTGTAAATGCCCACCTGAGAGACCTTGGCCTTTCTCATTCCTCCCTCAAAGCCACCAGACCCCAGAGAGGGGAGGAGAAGACAGAAGGAATCATCTGGTTGGGGAGGGGGAGAAGGAGCCCTGGAATGACAGTCACCCTGTTTCCAGGACACTATTCTAAGGAAATCATCTGGATGAAGGGAGAAAATCTATGCACAAATATATTAACTGTAAACTGTCTAATACTAGGAGATTGGTTACATAATTTATGGCATAATCACTAATTGTATCATTCTTCAGCCATTAAATATGACAATGAAAATGACAACGACTAGGACTACTATGAAATTTATTGAGCAGTCACTATCTTCAGATAGTTTTCTGAGTACGCTCCAGGCCATATCTCATTTAATTCTCACAACAATCCTATGAGGTGGGTACTATTGGTATCTGTGCTGGTTTGAAGCTGTTATGAACCCCAGAGAAACCATATTCTTTAATCCTCATTCACACTGCTGGGGTGGGATCTTTTTTATTGTTTCCATGGTGATGTGACCCAGCCCATTGTGGGTGGTAACTTTTGATTGTGGGTGGTTTCCATGGACATGTGTCTCCATCCATTCAAGGTCAGATTGTCTACCGGAGCCCTTTAAGAGGGAACCATTTTGGAAAAAGCAGAGTGCCAGCAGAGCCCAGACAGCCTACGCAGCCAGAGATCTTTGGAGATGCAGAAGGAGAACACACCCAGGGAATCCTTACGAAATGAGAAGCCAGGAGAGAAAGCTAGCAGATGTCGCCATGTGCTTTTCCAGCTGACAGAGGTGTTTGGACCCATTGGCCTTTTTTGAATCAAGGTATGTTCCCCTGGATGCCTTAGTTTGGACATTTTCATGGCCTCAGAATGGTAAACTTGCAACTTAATAAATTCCCGCCTTTAAAAGCTGTTCCCTTTCTGGTATATTGCATTCTGGTGGTTTACGAACTAAAACTATATCCCTATTTATCTGGTGAGGAAATTGAGGCAAAGTAGTTAAGTAACGTGCCCAAGAATCTGTATACTATTAGGATAAAGACTCAAATCAGCAGAGTGGTTGAAGCTCAAGTTGGAAAAATTTAAAAAATTAGAAGCCACAAATTCTTTGATTCAAACCTGATACACAGTTAAAATTGAAGTCAGAGACCATGAGTTTCAGCTGCAGTTAATGAGAAACTTTGAAAGAAGCTTCTAATAAAGTTGTTGACTCAAGTGGCTTTGAGAATGTAAAGCACTGGGTTAGCTGCTACCCTTTATTTACACAGATTAGGAAGAAGCAAATAGCAAATATTTATATACGAGAAACAAGAAAATTAATATTAAATCTAAAATTTTCTTCTGACATGTCATTATAAAACTGAGTTTCTAATTAATTAATTTGTGTAAAAGCACTTAGAATAAAGTCAATGCTATGTAAATATTTGCTATAAATGTTATTTACAAGAAAGGGCGAGGAGCCTTGCTGCAATATTCTAAGGCTTAATAGTTATCTCCTAAAGACTGCTGACTTGTACTTTAGGACTTTGAATGTTTGTTTATAATAAACTACATCTGTTTGAGTGTTTCTCGTAAAAAGTATTTATCATAGGAATTTGAATTTACTCATGACAACCTCCTGATATTTAAATGGCCAAATAAGACCTCACTGATCTATTTTCAATAAAATTGACCCATATAAAAGACTGCACTAAATCTCTTACACTCAGAAACATGCCTAGAGATATTCCTTGTATAGGTTATTTTATAAGTAAAATAAAACAAAATAAAGACTCTAACAGATTAACTTTAAAACACATTTCAAAATCTCAGTATAAACAGAAATGTTCCACAAAGACTATTGTGTAAACAGAGAAACAGTCTGTCATATAATGTGTAGTAAAAAAATATAGAAAACAACATTTGGGAGAGGTGAGGGGAAAACAGCGGGTTCTGGAGGGAGAATGTTCAAACATTCATTTTTTTTTTTAGGTGCATAGTCTGGGAATCGAACCCGGGTCTCCCGCATAGAAGGTGAGCATGCTACCACGGAAACACTTATGCACCCCAAACATTCATTTGTGATGAAAATATTAAGGCAGGGACCAAACAGGAAAAGACTTCATACACATTTAGGTGGTTAATCTTTGTCTTAGACTGGTCTCCAAAGTTTTTGATTGCCACCCCATGAGAAAAAATTTTGCACATTCACCTCCAGTAAACACATACGTTTATCCACATGTTCTTCCTTACCAACACATTACATACATTTAAAATGTTGGTGTGATAGGAATTAGATTTACTCTCCCACATTAAACAACTAGAAAAATGGGCAAAACATACAAAACTATGGTTTTCAGATATTGGTTGATAGGTAATACAGGGCTGTAATTGCCTAGAGAAGGGAAAGAAACAGGGCAGACCTATGTTTGTCCCAGCTTACTGCCTGGTACCAGTCTCGCCAGGTTGAAATACAGGAATTGGAGGTCAGGGAGACCAAGGTGACTAGAATTTCCAGCACAAAACTGGAAAAATGGAGCTGCAAAAAAAATAAATAAATAAATAAAAAGAGTGAGAGAGGGAGGGAGGGAGGGAGGGAAGGAGAGAGAACAGAAGACCCAGAAATGACAGCGACGATGGACTTAGTGAGATGTTAAATAACTGTTATAAATATGATCAAGGATGGTAAAAACAAAGCAGAATATGAGGACGAGAAATATGAAAGGCATAAAAGAAACCCAAATGGAACTTTTAGAGAAGAAAAACATAATAACAGAAATGAAAAATGCATTGGATAGGATTAACAACTATTCAAAGTCTTTGATTTTCCATATAAACTTTAAAATTAGCTTGTCAGTATCTATTTTTTAAAAGTTATTTTTAAAATTTAATTTATTCTGTATTATCCAACCAAAACAACATACAAACATGGACATTCTTAACATACAAACATTCTGTGAATGGTGTACAATCAATGGCTCACAGTATTATCACATAGTAGTATATTCATCACCATGATCATTTTTTAGAACATTTGCATCACGCCAGAAAAAGAAATAAAAAGAAAAAAGAAAAAACTCACACATACTATACCCCTTGTCCCTCCTTCTCATTGACCACTAGTATTTCCATCTGTTCAATAGATTTTAACCTTTGTTCCTCCTATTTTTTTTCTATATGCCTTCCCAGTCCCTTTCATTGTCCACTAGTATTTCAATCTATTCAATTTATTTTAACATTTGTTCCCCCTATTATTTATTTATTTTTAATTCATATATATATATATTTTACTCATCTGACAATATCACAGATAAAAGGAGCATCCGATTCCAGGTTTTCACAATCACACAGTCACTTTGCAAAATCTATATCATTTTATGTTCATCTTCAAGAAACATGGCTACTGGAACACAGCTCTACAGTTTCAGGCACTTCCCTCTAGCCTCTCTAATACACCTTAAACTAAAAAGGGGATATCTATAAAATACGTAAGAATAACCTCCAGGATAACCTCTCGACTCTGTTTGAAATCTTTCAGCCACTGACACTTTATTTAGTCTCATTTCTCTCTTTTCCCTTTTGGTCAAAAAGATTTTCTCAATCCCTTGATGCTGAGTTCAAGCTTATTCTAGGATTTCTGTCCCACGCTGTCAGGGTGGTCCACATCCATGGAAGTCATGTCCCACATAAAGAGGGGGAGGGCAGTGAGTTTGCTTGCCATGTTGGCTGAGAGAGAGATAGGCCACATCTGAGCAACAAAAGAGGTTCTCTGGGGGTGATTCTTAGGCCGAGTTTTAAGTAGGCTTAGCCTATCCTTTGCAGGGATAAGTTTCATATGAATAAACCCCAAGGCTGAGGGCTCAATTGATTTGGTTGCCCCACTGCTTGTGGGAATATCAAGGATCTCCAAATGGGGAAGTTGGATTTTCCCTCTTTCTCACCATTCCCCAAGGGGACTGTTCTGCTAGGCTTTTGATTAGGATGGGAAAAACAGCAGATAAGATACTACAGAAGAAAAGATCAGTCAGCTGGAAGACAGAGCAATAGAAACTATACAAAATAAAGCACATGTTGGAAAAGAATGAAAACAGCAACAACAGAGTCTCAATAACCTGTGGGATAGCATCAAACAGGCCAGTATACATGTAACTGAAGTGACAGAAGGGAAAGGGGAGACAGAAAAAAATGTAAAGAAAGAATGATTGAAAAATTTCCAAAAGCTTAATGAACACAAAACTCAAGAAACACACAGAAAACCACATCAAGGGACCTCACAATAAAATTACTGAAAACTCGTGATAAAGATAAAATCTTAAACGTGGTGAGAGAGGGAAAAAAAAATACATTATATACAGATGAACAAAGATATACAACATGTTCTGTCATAAACTATGCCGGCCAGAAGACAATGGTGAGACATCTTGAAACTACTGGAAGGAAAAAAGTCAACTGGTGACAATATTGCTCAAAATTCAAGGTGAAATAAAGAATTTTGCATAGAAACAAAAAGTAAAGGAATCTGTCACCAGCAGATCTGCACAAGAAATGATAAAGGAAGTTTTTCAAGCAGAAGGAAAATCATACCAGATTGAAATCTGGATCTACACACACACAAAATGAAGAGCACCAAAATGACAAATATGTGTTGAAGTACAAAAGATGTGTTGCTCTCATTTTAAATTTCTTTTTAAAATAAGGAAAGTGACCATTTAAGCAATAATAATAACAATCTATTACTTGGTTTACAATCCATATGGAAGTAAAGTGTGTGACAACAAAGGCAGACAAAAAAATTAAAAGCTTGATTCTTTGAAAAGGTCAAGCCAGACTGATCAAAAAAGAGATAAGACACAAATTATGAATATCAGGAATGAAAGAGGGGACACCACTATAGATTCTACAGGCATTAAAATGACACTATGAACAACTTTGTGCCAATAAATTTGGTAATTCAAAAGAAATGGACAGTTTTACTGAAAGATAGAGAAGGAATAGATCTACAGAATGGGAGAAAAATTTTGTAAATCATATATATCTGGCAAGGGACTTGTATCCAGAATATAGGTAGAACTATTACAGCTCAATAAGAAGAAGCTAAATAACCCAATTAAAAAATGATAAGGGGTCTGAATAGATATTTCTCCAAAGAAAACATACAAATGGCCAATAAGGACATGGAAAGATGTGCAGCATCGTTAGTTATCAGAGAAATGCAAATAAAAAAATAATGAAATATCATACAGACTAGGATAACTAGATTAAAAATAATAACAATTATTGGTAAGGATGTGGAATAATTGGAACCCTCATACATTGCTAATGAGAATGTAAAATGGTACAGCCACTTTGGAAAAACAGACTGGAAGCTCTTCAAAAGGTTAAACTTACAGCTACCATGTAATGCAGTGATTCCACTTCTAGGAGTATACCCAAGAGAAATGAACAGTGACATCCACACAAATACAGGCACATGAATATTCAGAGCAGTAATGTCCACAATACAAAAAGGTGGAAACAACTCAACTGCCCATCAACTAATGAATGAATAAATAAATTGACATATATCCATACAATAGCATATTATTTCGCCATAAAAGGAATGAAATTCTGAAACATGCTGCAACATGGATGAGCCTTAAAAACATGCTAAGGGAAGGAAGTCAGTCACAAAGGACCACATATTGTATGCCTCCATTTATAAGAAATATCCAGAAAAGGCAGCTTTATAAAGATAAAAAGTAGATGACTGGCTGCCTAGGGCTGTAGAGGTCTGGGGGGATTGGGGCGGGGGTGGAAATGACAGCTGAGGAGTGTGGGTTTCTTTTTTGGAGTACTGATGATGCTTTAAAATTATGGTTATGGAGGCACAAACTCTGGAATATATTAATGTCAACAACTTGTATAGTTTAAAATGGATGAATCGCATGATATATGAATTAGATCTCCAAAAACTTGTTAATAAACAAAAGAAATTGATAACTTAAATAGCCCTATATCTATTAAAGGAATTGAGTCATAGTTAAACACTTTCCTAGCAAGAAAACTCCAGGCCCAGATAGCCTCACTTGTGAATTCTCCAAGCATTTAAGGGACAAAAATAGCAGTATTACATAAGCTCTTCTAGAAAATTGAAGGAAAGGGAATACTTCCAAACTGATTCTCTAAGGCCAGCATTACCATGGTACCAAGACCAGATATAGGCTTTAAGAGAAAACTACAGACAAATATCCCCTCATGAAAATAGATGCAAAAATATTCTTCCAAAATTTTAGCAACTGAATTCAACAATATATTAAAAGGATAGCACCTGACTAAATGAGCTTTATCCCAGGAATACAAGATTGACTTAACATTTGATAATCAATGACCATATTAACAGAAGAGAAAAAAAACCACAAAACGCAAAAGTCAACACGCATTCAGTATAAAAATTTTCAGAAAACTTTATCCTCAACCTTATAAAGGACATCAGCGAAAGCCTATAGCTAACAACATACTCAATGGTGAAAGACTGAATGCTTTCTCCCTAAATCAGGAAATAAAGCAAAAAAGCCCATTGTCACAATTTCTATTTAACATCGTACTGGAAGAATCTATCCAGTGCAGTGAGGCAATAATAAGAAAAAGAAGGCACAAAGATTGGAAAGGAAGAAGTAAACCTCTCTTTATTAGTTGATTACATGACGGTGTGTCTAGAAAATTCTAAGGAATCTACGATAAAGCTCTAGAACTAATAAGAGAGTTTAACAAGTTTGCAAGATACAAAGTCAATATGCAAATGTCAATTTTATTTCTATATACTAGCAACATGCAATGAGTAATTAAAAATACCACTAAAGCATGAAATATTTAAGGATAAATTTAGCAAAATACAGGGAAGACCTGCACTCTGAAAACTACAAAACATATCTGAGAAAAATTAAAGATACCTTAAATCAATAGATTTAGCAGTTATTAACATATTGCCTCTCAGCTCCAAATCCACCTTTCATTTCCTGCTCTGAGATCAGGAAGATGGATTTTTAGTGTTTTTTCCTTTGCAGTGAATATGATGTTAAGCTTTGTCAGCAGAGGGCAGTGGAAGGACACTGCGGAGGAAGGCGCTTCTTTTCCTTTGCACTGTACTCCCATTTTGTTTCCACTTGCTCCTGTTGCATAGCTACCAGTGTGCATATGTGTGGGGAGATCTAGAGGCACTCTGCCCAGCTGTGTACCCACAGTGTGCAGTCCTTTGTTGATCTTGTGGCCCTGACCCTAGCCTAATGGTCACCTTGCCATGACCCACCCAAGGCAGACTCCAGGTGCCCCTGGCCTCACGCTGTCTTCCTGCTGGGGAGGATCCCGATTCCCCAACTTTTTCTGTACACCTGCCTGCACACTTTGGTTCCCCTGACTCTGGAGGAGTTTTCTGCCTGCACAGCGACTCTGGACCAGCTACGGTCTGAGCAATCCAGCAAATTTCTCTGCTGTCTAGTGGGCTGCAAGCACTGATTCTCCAAAGACTGAATCCCAGCTTGGGGAGTAGGCCCCCTCCCAAGTTCGTTTTCTTGGGTCCTCTCCCTCAGCCCTAAGGTATGCTTTGGACATCTCTTCATACCTATATAGTTACTCTCCTGTTATAATTAGTATTTTTAAAAGTTAAACTTTCTTCGTTCAAATTATTGAATGGCGTCTGTTTCTTGATTAGACCCTGACTGGATACAGAGATATATCATACTTATGGACTGGAAGACTCAACGTTAAGATGACAATTTTCCCTGAATTGACCTATAGATTAATGCGATTCCAATAAGAATCCAAAATGTTTGTAAATTGACAAGCTAATTCCAAAATTTATATGGAAAATAAAAAGAAGAACAAAGAGGATTTTCAAGACATACTCATAAAGCTATTGTAATCAAGACTGAGTGGTACTGGCATAAGGATAGATCAATGGAACAGAAAAGTCTAGAAGTAGACCTATGGGTATATGGTCATTTAATTTTTTTAAATTGTGGACTCTATTTATTTATTTTATTATTATTATTATTTTTACATGGGCAGGCACCGGGAAATGAACCCGGGTCTCCAGTGTGGCAGGCGAGAACTCTGCCACTGAGCCATTGGGGCCTGCCCTGGTCATTTGATTTTGACGAAGGTTCCAAAGTTATTCAATAGGAAAAGTATAGTCTTTTCCATAAATGGTGCTGGAACAAATGAGTATCCATATGCAACCATGAGCTTCTACCCTCGCTTCTCACCACATACAACTTTTATCTTGAAATGGATCATCAATCTACATCAGTGGTTCTTGAAAGGAGGTGATTTTGCCCCCTATGGGCCACTTGTCAATATTTGGAAACATTTTTACTGCTATGACCAGAGATGGGGTAGTTACCAGCATCTACTGACTGGGTGCAGATCAGGAAGCTGCTAACATGCTGAGATGCCTAGGACAGCCCCAGAACAAAGTAGTATCAGGTCCAAAATGTCAACCGAGTCCAGGTGGAGAAATCCTGATCTAAATGAAGAGCTAAAACCTTATAGAAGAAGACCTAGGAGAAAATACTCATGAGTTTGGGTAAGGCAAACATTTAGGTAGGACACAAACACTATAGAGAATAAAAGAAAAAAAATAGGTAAGTTGGATATCATTAAAATTTAACACTTTTGTTCTTCAAAGGACAGTTGAAGAAAATGAAAAGACCAACTACAGACTGGGAGAAGGCATTTGAAAAACATATACCTGGTAATAGACCGGTTTCCAGAATATGTAAAGAGCTTTTACAGCTTAATAAAAAGAAGACAAACATCCTGATTTGAAAAGTAAGCAAAATATTTGAACAGACACTTCACAAAGAAGATGTAAAAACATCAAGTGAGCACATGAAAAGATGCTCAATACCATTAGTGATTAGGGAAATGCAAGCTAGGAGCACATCAAGATACCACTACATACCCACTAGCGTCGCTAAAATAAAAAAAAGATTGCCAATTTCAAAGTTTTATGAGGATCTATATGAGGACTCACATACATCACTGATGGGGATGCAAAATAGTACAGTCACTTTGGAAAAACAGTTTGGCAGTTTCTTATAAAGTACACTTACCATACTACCTAGCAATCCAACTCCTAAGTATTTACCAGAGAAATGGAAAGACTTTTATGCAAATATTCACAGCAGCTTTATTCAAAATAACTGAAAAGTGGAAATAGCTCAAATATCCAACAATAGCTGCATAGGAAAACAATCTGTGGTATATCCATATAATATAATGCTACTCAGCAATAAAAAAGGAATTACCTACTTACTGGTAGATGCAACAATATGAATAAATCTCTCAGGTCTTATGCAAAGTGAAACAAATAAGACAGAAAAGACTACATACTATATAATTTCATTTATATAAAATTCTAGAAAAGGCAAATCTATAGTGATAGAAAGCACATCAGTTTTTGCCAGGGGCTACAAGTTGGGGGAGGAGCTGACTGACTGCAAAGCGGGTTGAAGGAACTTTCTGGTATAATGGAAGTGTTCTATACTTTTATTGTGGTAGTGGTTACACAACTATACACATTTGTGAAAATGTCATTGTATTGGTTGCACATTTAAAACATGTGGATTTTATTATATGCAAATTATACGACCATAAAGCAGCAAAAAACAGTGTGAAGAAACATCATCATCTGAGATGATTCTCCTAGAGAATCTGATTTGGAGGGTATGGGATGAGACCTGGGAATCTAATTTTAAGCAGCTGTCCCATCCTGAATTAAAATAAAGGTCACAGAAAACAGAAACTAGAAAAATAAAAATAAAGGATAGATATTTTTATGGTAAAGTGTGAATAAGAAAATAGTTTTGGAAGGAATTTTTTTTTTAATGCCCAGAGTAGTCTGGGTAGTAGATGAGATTATCAATGATTTTTAAAACTTTACAAAATGTTACATTTTAGTGGAGACAGCTCCTCCCCCCACCCTTAATGAAAACTGAATAACCTAAACGCCTTCTTAGGAAGAACCTGAATTCCACCTGCTCTGCTCCTGTGCTCCTCAGAACCTGGCCCACTCCTACCATCTTTATTCTCCTCAGCTTGGTCCATCTCCAGTTTGGTCAGCAGGCTCACGAACCACTCGAAAGACCGCTGGTCTCGGTTGATCCAGATGAAATCCACCTAGGCAGAGGGCATGTCTGTTCAGAGGCAGGGGCTAGCCTGTTCCCAGCATGCTCACATCTCACCACAGGACCCTCGCATGCCCACCCTGGTGTCAGCAGGGCACACACTATCGCACCCATTTAATGGAGTAGAAAACTGAGGCTCATGGAGGTGAGGAGTTGTGCCCAGAGCAGCACGGGACCAGAGCCCATGTTCCCTGCTCACAGGTCAGGACTTTCTCTAGCAATTTATGGTTCACAACAAGCAGGGTAGCCAGAAAGACATTTTTTTATTTTAACTCTTTTAAGTGCCTTTACAGAATAATAAGATTCAAATGGCAAACATGTTTTCATTTTTAAAACAAAAGATGAGGTCACGTAGTAAGCATCATCATAGCTATGAATGAATCCAGGCTGCCTGACTTTCAAGCTACCCAGCTTTTAATGCTTGTCTTGAGAGAGAAAAGGTGATGGGAGCATTGATAGGGAGGCTTGGGCATTTAGGAGATTTCAGGGGTACACTAGGCATTGGGGGAAGGAGTGAGGGTGGAGTGGAGAGAGAAAGAGAATCCCAGTAGGTCATGTTATTCCTCCCCTGCCTCCATAGAGATGGGCCTGGCTCTTGTTCTTGGGGCTGTTCCAGGAAAGGGTCTGGAGGCCTGCCTGCAGGAGGCGGCGCTCACCTTGTGGAGCTTCATCTCATCGTCCTGGAGGCCCTCTGTCCAGGAGTGCTGGCAGTTGGGGCAAAGGCGCTTTCTTTTTTGGTGCCTGAGAGGAGGCAAGACGAGGGGGTTTCAAATTTAGAACAAACTTTTCAGAACCCCAGAGGACGAGGGAGAATGGAGTGGCAAAGCCCATCCAATGAGGGAGGAGGGATAGGAATGAAAAAGAGAGGTAGAAGAGAGGACAGGGAAGAAAGGGAGAAGGAAAGAGGGGAAAAAGACAGGAGGCGAGGAGGGGCGATAAGAGGAAGTGAAGGCATCTCTTAAGATTCTGACCCAGGAGGGCAAGCAGGGGTCTCACTCTCTCCACCACCTACCTGTACATGATACTCTGCAGGATGGAAGCAAAGGGGGTGATGCCGATGCCAGCCCCGATGAGAACGGCGTGCTCAGACGCGAAGATCCTGCGAGTGGCACTTCCATAAGGCCCGTCTATGTAGCACTGTGCGTGACAGGAGGTGAGAGGAAAGGGGGTGGAGGTGGGGTGGTAGCTGGACCTCCTCTTATTGAGGAATGTCCCCAAGCCTTTGGGATCCATCTTTATAGGTAGGCAGTCATCTCCTAGGCTAGGATCCAGGCTTTAAGGGACTTGTAGTCCAGTGCTCTTTCCAGATGAGGGCTCTCAGCACAAACTGGGCATGCACTAGAATGTTAGGGGAGGGCTTAGAGTGCAAGCTGGTGAGAGAGACCCAGATGGCATCCCTGGGTCTGGGTGTGCCTGTTACTCTCAGGTATTGGCCCTGGGTGCCAGGGAGACAGAGAAGAGAGCATGTGGCCCTGTATGCCCCATCCCTGCTCCTGGAAAGACAGAGGCAAGGGACAAGGCTGGGCATCCGCAGATGTAAAGAGCAGGAGTCAGGATTGGTTAACTTATTCGGAAACTTGGACGTCAGGCCACGGGGATTTGAGGACCTTGGGGACACCTTCCCTGCAGGCAGAGGCTTCCTTTCCTCTGGTTGAGGCGGGGGGCTTGGGCATATCCCCTCCCCAGAGCCTCTTACCTTGATGTTACAGAATTGGTGGTTCTCAGACAGCACCTCAGGGGCCTGCAGGAGTAGAGGAAAGAGTTATAGGTCTCAGGGAATGGGTGACGTTAGGTGTTTCTCAGAAGCTCCCTAGCCCTTGCCAGGCTGAAAATCTTGATAAAAAGGGGGTTGCTTTTTCTGCTCAAACCATTTCAGGGAACACGGGGCCCTTTCGAGGAAGCGTATGAATGGTGTGCTGATAAAATGACGTGCCAAAAGAAAACAAAAAAATGCACAAGCTCCAAAGTCCTGATTGTAGCATCTGTGGATTTCTGTGCTGTAAATGCTGCCATCATAGCTTACATCATAACGACTGTGTTTAATAACCAGTTGAAAAATCCCTGACAATTTAACATCGGCTCTCGTGACACTGGTCAGCTCCAGAGCCCAGCTGGAGAAACTCACCTCTACTCACATCTTCAGCTCCGTCTTCAGCCCATCCTCAAAGAAATTCCACCTCTCCAGACCTACTTTCTGGCCCTGAACATTCTTTCCCCTCTGCCCAAACCCACCTTAGCTTTTCCCCAATTGGCAAATTCCTGTTTATCCTTCAGTGTCCAGCTCCTTTGAAGCCAGCTCTCCTCCCTGGAGCCTTGCCCAGCTGAGTGGGCAGTGGAGTCCGCACTCGCCCTGGGGACTCTGCTCCGGAGCTACAAACTGTGCGCTCCCTGAGGCCGGGCGCACCTCCTCTGCAAGAATTGAGCTCTCCAGCTCCTGTGCCTCCAGTTAGGGAGTGACCCTCAGAATAGGTGGGGCCAGAGGGCAGAGCAGGGAGCCACCTTCAGTCAACCAACCAATCCCTCCTTTCACAGGATAGGAGATGAGGCTGACAGAGTGGGGCCGATTTGTCCCCAGCTCCCCGGGACCTGGTTAGGTCCTGCCTGCACCACACACCATGCACTCCTCTGTCTGGGGGTGCTGATTGCTGTTTTCTACATGCTGGACAAGAACAAGTGCTGGTGAGGGATGCTGTAGGGGTCTACTGCCCCTTCAATGTTCTTTAATCTTTCCCATGCAAGCAGAAAGCCTTAGCTTATGGTTAATATATCTTTAATATCTCTTACCATTTGCTAATCTCATCTCTTTCCATTTTTTTTTCCTTTTAACAAAGAGAGACAGAGACAGAGAGAATGAGCAGTGGAGTGCAGTCTCAAGCTCAGAGCCTTGGCAGACAGAAACATCTAGGAAGAATTTAATAACCTTGGTTTTCAATGTTTTTACTTCTAGAGTTATCTTCTGTTTATGGCATATGATGCTGGTTGTCCATTAAAGATAACAATATAAAGAGTCCTTTTGGAGTACAATTAAGTTTAAAGAAATTGTTGGAATATAAAGAGAAAGACGAAGTCCTTAGAAAACAGCATCGGTGGAGAGCGAGTACGACGAAAGTTATGAAGCTGGTATGTAAATGATCAGCTGCAGAAATGCCCATGCAATCTGGGGTCCGGTTCTCTCTTCCATGTTCCAAGGACCCATCATCCCTGGGGAGACAAACCAGCCGACTGTCCCACCACCGGCCCCAGCCTTACCGGGTCATGGGCCTTGGAAGCGGCTCTCCACTGCGCCCGCATTCCTTTCTTTGTCCCCAAGTAAACGAGCCCTTCGCCTCCCTGCCACGGGGTCTCCTCAGGCCTGTAGGACGTCAGGTCCACAGAGAAGTCCTGGTTGGAGGCCACAACTCCCTGAGCCGAGGTGCAGGAGTGGATGGGCTGGGGCTGCAAACACCATTTTATTTCAAAAGGGAAATTACTATTTAAATCATAAAGTCAACACACGTTAGTTTTTAAAAATTCAGACATGATAGAAATGTTTGAAGAACATAGTGAAAAAGCACCCTGAATCAGATATAACTATTCTTATCATTTTCTCTGTGCCGTTCCAGACTTTTTTCTGACACATACACATTCCTTTTACATAAATGGAGCATAGTGATGTGTAATCTGCCTTTTCCACTCAATATATATCTTGAATAGCTTTCCATGCTCGTACAGGTAAATGTATATAATATTTTCAGATGACTTACTTTTCCATTGTAAGGATGATCCCTAATTTATTTGGCTATTCCACTATTGTTGGGCATTTTGATAATTTTAATTTTCTCATTAGTATGAACAATTACCCTAAATGAAATTACACTTATCCTACCTCTATCCCTTTACCCTGTATTATTTTTCTTCATAGCATTTATTATCACCTGACATATTATATATATATTTTTTGTTTGTTTGCTTACTGTTTTCCTCTCCTACCAGAACATAAGCAGGGATTGTGCCTGCTTTGCTTATTCCTTTGTCTCCAGCACCAAAACAGTCCCTGGTAAACAGCAGGTGCTGTGCTCATTAAATAGTTACTAAATGAATGAATGAGCAAAGTAACATACTTCTTGTACGCAATTAGCTTTTAAGGATAAATCCCTAAAAATGGAATTGCTGCACTGTGGGTGTACATATTTAAAATGTTGACACATATGGCCAGACTGCCCTCCGGAGAGAGTGTGCCAATTTATTCTCCCGAGTGGTGCTCAAGCTCCCAAGGAAACACACCTTTTAATGAATCTATCCACTGATGCTCCAGCATGCTATAACTCATGGGTTTTCAAAGTCAGCTTCCTCCATCAGGAAGTTTTTCCTGATTAACAACAGAGAACAAGAGAACACTCGGCTTGTTTCAACCTATCCACTCCATATCCCAAAGCTTTGCTTTTGGCCTGGTTCTGGAAGGGTCCTCTGCTCTGGCCAGGCAAACTTCCACCCTGCTTTCTCCCTTGGACTTTAAAAGGCAGGGCTGAGCCAGGCTGGTGCATCTCTTTTAACATTCATCAGGGTTTTCCTATATTAACCTGTCTCCCAGCCAAGAGGTATAGCCTGCTAAGTTTGTATTTAGCCATCCTCAACATCCCTTATCTATTCTCTTCTACAGGAGCCCCTGTTATGTCTTTCTACTTCTTCATCAAAACCTCTCATAGCCTGTATTCACTTCACGGAACCAGTGACTGCTCAGCTTTGTGGGTTTCATCAGGGCTCAAAAGAAAACACTGAGGAAGATGATGATGATAATGTCGATGATAATGATGAAGGTGGTCCATGAGGACCATACTGCCTAGTTCACTCAGTACTTTACATAAATTCATTCAATGTATTCTTAGAAGAACCAGGTGACAAAGGGAAGTCAAGGATGGGCACGCCTCCACTTCTAGAAGAAGACACTGAGGCTCAGCAAGGCTAATCATGTGCCCAAGGCCATACAATCAGAAAGGGTTGGACCAGAGACCAATGACTGATGTCCTTAGAAGAGAAAAGAGAAGGAGATATGAGACACAAAGGGAAGAAGGCCATGGAGGGAAGAACATGGAGGCAGGAGTTAAGCCTAGAACACCAAGGGTGCAGGCAGTTTCCAGAAGTTAGAAAGAGGCATGGAACAAGTTCCCCCTCAGAGCCCCCAGAAGGAACCCATTGTGATTCCAGACTTTCAGCCTCGAGAACTATAAAGGAGGCTGGAATTCCTATTGTTTAAGCCACCATGTTTGTGGTATTTGTGATGACAGCTCTAGGAAACGAATACAGCCACTTACCAAGAAGAAGCTGACTTTGTCCCAATGGGTTGTCGTGATGGTGGGCCCCTTCCTCCCCTGCAGCCACTTACCTGGGGCCTGCTCTGACTCCTCCTCATCCTCAAACTCCTCGACAGCCTCTTGGAGCCCTGATCCACTGGGTCTGATGCCTTGAAGGACTCATACAGCCTGTTTGTCCACTGTCCTTGGGACCGGATGTGTAGCCAGATGGTGTCTGAGCAAGACACAGGGAAAAAAAGGGCAAGAGGATCAGTGCTGGCCTCCCAGCAGGGAGCCGGCCTTGTCTCACTGGAAGAATTGATCCTGGAGCATCAGCTGCTAAAGTCCTAGTTTGAGTCCTAACTGGCAGCCACAGCTGTGGGACTCAGAGATCTGATCTCTCTGGTGCAGACCTCCTAGTCTTTCTTGATGAAGTCAACCCAAGCTTAAATGAGAAGTCTCGGCCACCTCTCCCAAGAGGGTGGGCAGAGCTCCACAAAGGTAGAGATTCTACCTCTTCCCTCTAGCCAGACCATCTCCCTTCTACCATTCAGTGGCTGCCATCCAGGTACCTGGAATGGCTCTGCACACAGTCGATGGTCTATTCATGGTGGGGCCACCTGCTCTCCTTGTACCCAGTGCCTGGGAGGCAGCAGGTGCTTTCTAAGGTGGGACGGTGGGATGGGGTGATTCTGCCCCTCTGCTGGGGGATACTAAAAATAACTACGAAGATACCATAAAGAATCCATGCTGAGTCTACCCACTGACGCCTGGTGTGCTATGACTGATACGTTTTGAAAAGTCTGCTCCCTCCTTCAGGAAGTCTCCCCTGATTAACAGCTGAGAACTCTGTGCTTGTTTCTACCTCCCTTCTCAACATCCTGAACATACCCCACAACATTACAGTAAGGAGGTCCCTAAGAGCTCTCCTGGTCAAGGGCTTCTTTTTTTGCAAACCAAGCACCCTTCTGGCAGTCTGATGATGCCAGTGGATAGACTCCACAGATAACATTTTTAAATACATAAAATACCTAGAATTACAAATGAAGCCAATTATAATGAGACAGTTATCAAAATATTTTTTAAAATATTGTGATCTAAGAACATATGTGCTTCTTGATACATGAAATAACAAACTCTATCCAGAGTCTAATGATCACTGGAATTTTGAAGTAGTGATGAGCATAAATGGTATTCTGAAGTATCCATGACAACTGTAATGCGGTAGGAAAGAATTTACGGCTTATATTTTGGCAAAGTCACAGTTCCAGACACTGGGGTGTGTTGCCTACTTTCTCAATTGAAAAAAAAAAGTTCAAGGTTAGCAAAAAGAAATATGTCACTTTTTACCTATCCAAGTTCATAATTAGAATTCAGAGTCAAGAACCCCTGACCTAGTCCAATCCTGCATTGTCCAGAAGCCTAGAGGGCCGTGGCTGTGCCCTCCTAGCTTTGTGAGGAGTGAACTGAAAAGTCCAGCCTAGAGCTCAGGTCCCCTGTGTCCTGCTCCCATCTGCCCCCGCTGAGGTTTCCCCGGGAGCACTGGGCTCTGCCTTGTCTACATAAATGTGGCCCCAGGGACTCCCACTATGATGCATGCTAGGAGGCCTCCCTAAATGTCTGATGCATTCACTCCGTTCAGTTGCTCACATCAGTCCCACTCCTGACTTCCAATAAGCCAACCTCCTAAACAAAAGTGGATGTTTACCCATCCCCACAGGGATCCACTCAGTTTACTGCAGGAGACTCAAGACCCAAGAAGCAAAGAAACAGGCAGATTCCAAGTTGAGGCCCTGAATCGGGAATTGGCTAAATACTTGACACATTTACATAATAAACATAGATCTTATAATCATATTAGTACACATAGGCTGGAATACCATGCAGCCACGAAAAGGTTAACCTAGTTCCACATTCACCAACATGCAAAGATATACTGTTCTCTGAAAAACAAGTGGGCTGCAAAACAGTGTGCACAGTATGATCGCATTGTATGCAAAACTATCTCCCCATCTGATTAACCACACAGGTATATATATATATAAAGATCTGTAAGGCTGTTCATAAAAAAATTGATAATGGTTTTCTGTGGCTGGAATGATTTGGGGGGATTTTCTTTTCTTCTACACTTGTTTCTATATTGTCTGACTTTTCCAAGAGCACATACATTCTTTACAGTACAGAAGAAGAAGAAAGAAAAGAAAACATAGGAAGAAAATAACCCACTCTCTCCCACCCTCCCCACCCCCTCTGTCCCTTTGCACATCCACGCCACAGTGGCTTGCAGGTCAGGCTCCAGGAGACTCAGTCCAGTGGCCATGTTTATGTACAGCTGGGTTACCTACAGCTGTGCTAATAATGGGAAAAAGGGGGCAGGGGGCGGAAAAGGGAGAGGCAAAGGAAGGTAGAGTGAATAAAAGCTCACTCTGTAATCCAGCTTTAGGAGACCTAGAGTTGTAAACCAGGGACTTGACTGCGTCTCAGAATCACCTGCGGAGATTTGTTAAAATGCAAGTGCCCAGTCCAGCCCCGGAGACTCATTCATTGCGTCTGGAGTGGGGACCCAGAAACAACCTCTACAGTAACTCAGGTGATTCAAGGGCATGTGGTGTGTAGCCTTACGTGAGGAGCCCTGGACTCGGCTTTGCACCCTAAACTGAGGGAGCTGGGTCAGGGCCCTGGCTGGCCAGGGCTGGGAAGTATTCTGTGTGGAGCTAAAGCTTTGAATGGGGGGGAGCCTGAGAAGCCACTGGCACCCAGGGACCATGAAGCTGAGTGAGGCTCTTGTAACAGGTCATCCGAGGCCTGTCAGAAGCGCCTGAGTGAGCCCCTCTGACCAGGCTGGAGGCACCACTTGGGGTGAGAACTCCACTCTCTGATCTGGCCAGAAGGGCAGAGGTCCAAGTCCCATCTCCAACAACAGCCCAGGACCAGAAAGAAGCCACACACACGGGTGAGAGTCAGAATACAGCAGGCAAAGCGTCAGCTGAGCAGTTCTATGGGTGCTGGGGAACAGGAGAGAAGTGGGAACGGTTCCAAGATGGGGCAGATGGATGTGAGGGATTCTGCTGTTTTGGGGATTCTACAGGGCTTCTGCACGGATGGGAATGGGGAAGATTGCCTTCCAATCTTAGCATTCTTGACAATTCCCTGATATACGGTCCTCTGAACTGGCTTTTACTCTTCTTAAGAACCATCTATGGTTCCAATTGCCTGCACCATCTGTCCAGACTCCAACGCTGCATTCAAAGTCTACCTCACATTCACCCGAGTTCCAATCAACTTTGACAGCCATTCTGTCCACCTTTCACCCTTCTCTGTGACTCTCTCTTTCTCTCTCTTTCTTTTCCCTCCCTTCCCTCCTACTCACCCCACCCCTCTTAGCTCTACTTACATCAGGCTGTTCCACAGTTCCAGGTTTTCATGGCTTTGCTTATGCTTTTCCCTCTGTCTCCTTGTTTATCTCCTCTGCTATTTAGTAAGTGTCTACTGATAACCTTTCAAAGTTCAGATGAAATGTCACCATGTCCAAGTGAAGCGTTCTTCTTTTGTCCCACCAATGAAGCCTTCTTCCTTTATCCTTCCTATAACCTTCCACCACAGCTTGTACAGCCCTTATCACCCCATTCAATAGGCATCTGCATGAAGGCCTCCCTGTTTCAGAGGCAGAATTTGCATCCCTTGCTTTGAACCCCACTGAGTCCCTTGTTCCCAGCCTGTAACTGGCACATAGTAGGAACTCAGTATTTGTTGAACGACTGGATGAGTAGACCATACCTTTCTGCTCTGGGGCACTGCTGATGGTGAAGGGGTGCCACTCGTAGCGAGCGATGGTGGGGATGTTCAGGTATACGTAGTCACCTGGTCTATAGTGGAAAAGTGGGGGCCGCTTGATGAGGAGGTGAGTGACCTGGGGAGAAAGGAAAGAGACCAGGGTGCTTCCTGCAGGTCTGAAGCTGCCAGCGGCCCCCAGGCAAGGGGGCAGAGACCCTTCTGTGCTTCTGAGTGGGGCTCACCCAACCTGACCAGCAGAACGGGTGCCCACTGAATCAGACGCAGGTCTTGGGAAACACTGTTTCCTGTTATGATCAACCGCTCTTGGGTCTGGGGGTAACTCGACCAACTGAGGGTAGGGTCCCGCTGGGGAAGAGGGGTGGAAGGCAGAGAGGGGAGCACCAGGCTGTGTTTGAAGTGGGGCTTCGGTTTTTATCCCACATCTTAGGGCATAAACACTGCTTTTTAGTGGACCCTTCCTCTGTAAAGCCTGCTGCTTCGGACCTGTAAAGCCTGTAGGAATCTACAGGGCTTCTGCACACCCAGCACTTGGCCGGCATCCCAATCATCTAAAAGGCATTTTCCTGCAGATAACAGCATCCTCCTGCACTATAGCTTCAGTTTACTGGGCACTTACTACGTGCCAGAGCTGTGTGGACACTTTAAGTTCTATCTCTAGTCTTCACTGCAACTCTGAGATCAATGTCATTCCTTATTCACTTTACAGATAAGCAGTAGAGGCTCAGAGAGGTTAGAGGACTTGCCCAAGCCTGCCAGCTAGGATGCCAGAGCCCAGGCAGAAACCAGAGCCTCAGGGTTCAGCCTCCCATGCCCTCAAACTTAAGTCGTCCAGAGCTGAGCCCACCCCAGACTGCCTCCTCTTTTCCCGTAGATGGCACTGGTCACTCAGACACCTGGGATATATCCTAGACCTCTCCTTCTCTCTCGTCCAAAAATGCAGCCCATTCCTCTTGAGTTTTTCTCTGCTAGGAATCCCTTGTTCACCCAGGGCCACTGCCTCTGCTTAGGCCCTCATGTGCTGTTCTCATCTTTGCATTTGCAACTGGCCCTTGCCAGTTCATCTTCCACAGAGTAACTAAAGGAATCGAACTAGGCTATAAATGGGTCATGCTCATCCCAGCTAAACCTCACCACCCTCAGTGCTTCCCATGACTTCAGGGCAGGACTCTCAGCATGGCTTACAAGGGTTTTCATGCTCAGCCCCCAGCCACCTTTCCAGCTTGTGCCAAATTACCTGTAGTCCCCCTAGTACAGCCTACCCTTCTATATCTCTGCGCCTTTGCCCATGCTATTCCTTCCCCCCGCGAATACCCTTCCCTGTTTGGTTTATCCAACAAGCTCCTTATTCATCTTTCAAAACCCTGGTGGTGTCTCCTCCCTCATTCTGAAGGCTTCTCAGACTTTCCAAATACAAGGGTGCAATAACTCTTGACGCTCTGCTTCTCTCACCTGCACAGGCCTGCACTGCAATGAGAGGGTCGAATCCCCTACAAGCTGTGGGCTCATAGGGAGGAGCACAGCTCTTGAGCCTGTTCTGTGTCTGTGACAGCTAACACAGGGCCTAGCACCTCTTAGGCACTTATGTGCTTGCTGAATGGAGACAGTCCTTCCTAGACCTGGCCTTCAACAGTGTCCTGCCTGCCCTGCCATTTCTCTTCCTAAGATGTCACTCCTGGGGGGCTGGACCGGCTCTGGCACTTTGCTTGTCTCCTCCACAGGGCTGAAGCGGCAGCTTCACTGTTCTCTTTCAGGGTCTAACAGGTTACCCAACTGCTCCACCACCACCTTGCACCTTGGAGGGGAGGAGATTGACTTCCGAGATGCACTGGGCTGCCATGCGGGACACCACCAGCCCAATGGCCTTCTCCAGGAAGAACAAGACGCCGGGGACAAGCAGCCACTTCCAGAAGTTGGGCCCGTGCATGATGAGCAGGAACCACAAAGGAAGGTAGGATAGGTGGGTCCAATAGAACACCTGTAGGGGAGCAGTAAACAGCCAGAGCTCAAGGGCCTGGGAAGAACAGAACCAGGACCCAAAGCCTTCTCCACAGCCAGGATGGCATGCAGAACCTTGGCCATACCCCCCCTCTCCTGGGGATGAGGTCGGGATTAGGAACCCTTCACTGTGTCTTTGTTCTGGACACTAGGCCAGGGGAATCTGTAAGCAAGATTCACCATGCCAGAGGCAAACATCCGAGATGTCTGCCTGGGGATGTTCTGGGCAGGTGGGGGTGCCCCCAAAGGGATCATGTGCCCAGAGAACAGGGCGTATCAATGTTCCTACCCCACTGAGTCTTTCTCAGGGGGAAAAAAAGGAAACACAACAATGGCTTCCTAGGAGAGGGAAGAAAGAGCAGGAGACTTGATTCGAAGACTGAGTTTTAATACCTGTACCTCTACTGACTATCTATGGGAATGTGGGCAAGCAGTTAACTTCTGAGCATCAGATTCCTCATGGGTCAGATGAGATACTGATTCCTGCTTCAGAGGATTGTTGCTGACCCAGGGGAGGTGCTCTGTAAATGTCTCATTTCCAGTGTGGCCGGGGTGGTCCAGGAGATAGTCAGGTTCTCCGAACATGTGCTCTGTGACCGCCTGTGGCTTGCACCTCTGTGAACCATGGAGGCTACAGACAGCGAGAAGGTGGAACTAACATCATCTGAGCACCTATGTCCAGGTATGTAGTTAATGGTTTACCATATATTGCCTCTTAAAATAACCTCAAAAGGTAGAGAATTATACTCCCCTGCTACAGGTGAGGAAACTGAGGCTCAGAAAGGTTGAATGACTAGTAAGTTGTGGGGTGGGGATTTGCACTTGCTGAGCCTGGGGTCCTTCCTCTCCCTGTGCTATCCTGGGCCCCGCTTCATCAAACTGGGGCAAGGGGATCAGCAGGTGAAAAGCCACTTGAACTGGAGATTAAATGGCGGAACCCAGATCGCATGTAAATACCACTCAGAAAGGACTGGGCCCTTACTGGAGTAAGCAGGAGGGAATGCAGTAAAACCTGACTGGGAGCCCAGGCTGGGGAGAGACCAGGGGGCCAGAGCTGGGGCACCTCAAAGTGGCCGCTCCTGCGGACGCAGGAGCTGGAACAGGTAAACATGAGGAGAAGCAGCAGCAGCAGAGCCAGGCCCGTCGGGGAGGCCAAGCCGTAGACCCAGCCGATACCGGGCCTCGTGGTAAGCAGCAGTTCCCAGAATCGGAAAGGGCTGGCTTCAGACTGAGCCTGGAGAGCTGGAGACAAGCACAAGCCAAGTTCTTCTCACTCTGCCTCCTCCCTAGAATGCCCCATCCCTCTCCATCAGGCACCAGCATGGGCAGGCACTTCTGGCCAGAATGCCAGCATCCTCTGGGCACCCTTCTCTGCCCACTGGGCAGGCAGGACCCACAGGAGCTGTGGCCCATGTCCTGGGCTACTGCAAAGCTCAGGAGCCCTCCCAGCCCCAGCCACTTACCAAAGTTCACCACATGGGCCACAGTATGCACGAGGGACAGTCCTACCACCACGTAGCCCACGAGCTGGTGGAACTGGATGTTCTGGTCCAGTGGCAGGACCTGAGCCACCCAAGTGGCCCGCAGCCAGGTGAGGCAGCGCCTGAGCATCAGCACCTGGCCGAGCAAAGTGGCAGACAGCCCCACTTGCCTTGTCCTCTTTCCCTGCACCCTCTGGGGCTGCCCCATCACCATGTCCTCCTACCCCCAAGATTTGCTGGCTCCGGGGTCTCCAAAGTGGGATCATCAGAATCGATAAGGGCAAGTAGAGGAAATTTTACAAAATATCTGCTTGTATTGCTATTTAAACACACAAGAAAACCATGCTCATATATCTTACAGCTGTATTGACATAGTGCCCTCATTTAGTCCATATGTCAGATGGGCAGGTGTCTTATGTGGTTCCTGAACTGTCCCAGGGAAGATTGAGCTTTCTAATACACAGAGCGGCTGATAGGGGTGCCCTCACTGGCTCATTTGTTGTCTAGATATATATGTGTGCCCAGATATGTAGGCTTGCAGATGACGTTGTCTAGCTTTAACTAAACTAAGCAAACTATCTGTCACAATAAAAGGATAAGTAGCTTCAAAAGATTCCCTCCAGAGGAACTGCAAATCGAAGATGGTACTAATAATGCAAAAGCAAGTGATCAAGGAAATGAGTGGCATGTCTTTCACTTCTGATGCGAACTCTTTGTCAGCCAGTTATGAGGTTAAAATACAACCTGCTCTGACAAGAAGCTGACATTATCAAGAGAAGTATCTGAACTAGAGATGTACATTCTTCATCCTTAATGATGATTCTCACTTTATAGTTATGTCTTAAATCTTTAACTAATGATAATAGGGTATCTACAGACAAATGAACATATTGGGATATTGGGAGGGTGGTTGTTTATTGCTGTTGTTTTTGTTTTAATTATAGGATAGTGTGATTAGAAAAGCTTGGAGACTACTCACTCACTGGCCCAGAGGATCACATTCCAGCTCCTTAGCCTGGCATTCAAGGCTTCTGGAAGTGCACCCTCTCTGGTTTCGGCCTGCCCTAGCTTACTGTGAGGATCAAATAGAAAATGCTGAGCCCCCTATCTGGCACAATAAGTGTGCTCTATAAATGCCAGCTATGTTCTCATATTTTACAGGCTTGTGACTGGGGGCCTCCGCCTCCACCTTTAAGTGTCCCACTCGACTGATTTCTGGGGTTGCCATCCTGCCCTGGCATTCTAGACGTCCACGTGTGGCTCCCTTGGTCTATCAGGAGCCCACACACATCCCCTCCCTTCCCCCGTATCATTACCGCGGGGCCCTACCGCTACGAAGCTGCAGTCGAAGTTGAGGCACTGGCCGCAGCCCTTGGCCACCATGACGCTGGCGCCCAGGGCCCGGTGCGCATTCGCCGCCAGCGCGAAGAGCAGCACGTGGAGGCCCGCGTAGGCGGCCAGGCAGAGCAGCTGGCTCCGGTGGTTGTGCCAGTAGGCTGCGGTCAGCGGGCGCGGGCGGCGCGGGCGCGGCCGGGCGGCGGGCGGTGTCAGCCAGTGCGCGGCGCTGCGAAAGAAGAGGGCTCGGCTCAGAGGGACCGGGCTGGGGGCGGGTTGGGGAAGGGGGGAATCCGCACCGGGCGTGGGGACCACCGGAACCCGAACCAAGAGTCCCTTCTCCTGCTGTACCCAGTCAAGTCTTTGGAGCCGTATTGCAAGTAGCAGGCTACCTTTCACTCTAGGAAACAGAGAGGTCAAGTAACTTGCTCACATCACACAGCTAGTAAAGGGTAGAGCTGGGATTGACTCCGGTTTGTCTGACACCTCAGTCATGGCTATTTTTTATTCTCTCCTTACTTCCTAATAAAAAGGTGCAATCGGAAAGGATCAAAGGATCTGAGGCGTGTTGTGGTAAATAATCCACAAGGAAATTACCACATAAAAAGAACAGACTACAACCCTGACATTATTCAGACATTGGAGTTAGACATACATGGGTCTCTGGTTGCTCTACGTATTTTCTTCATAGTAATTATCAATTTTGTATTTCTCTAGGATATATTTGTTTATTGGTATAAATTATGCCTCTCTGCCTGGAATGCAGACCCCCGGAATACAGAGACTTCATTCATTGCCATATCACTGTCATTTAGAACGGTGCTTGGCGCAGAGTAGCTGCTCAACCAATATTCGTTGAATAAACAACTTTTTGATAATTATTTGTGTAGTCCTAGGAAAGTTACTTCGCCTCCCAGTTCAATTTCTTTTTGTAAAATAGGTGCTGCATAAATGCACTGGTACATGTAGGTGCTTGAAACTGCGCATTAATTCTATAGAAAATGGAGGCAGGACAAAAGCTGGACCTTTGGCCGTTATAAGAAAGGGGGTGGGATTGGGCTGAACTGACCTGAACTGAGCTGGGCTGCACGTGGCTATGCATGGCTGGGTGGGACGGGGTGGGATGGGGCGAGGATGCGGATATGCAAAGCTGTGCGGTGATAGGACTGTACTGGGAGAGTCTGGGCCAGGGCCTGGCAGACTGGAATGGACGGAGATGGGCAGGGGCGACACGTGACTAGAAGGGACCCGGCGGGCGGTTTGGTCGTCCTTCTGACCTGGAGTTGTCACCACGACACCGGTGAGGAGGAGTCCTTGGCGGCCAGGCAAGTGACTGTGCCCGAGACCCGGCCGTACCTGATGGTCAGGTTCTCCATGACACCAGGGAAGCTCTCTAGCTCGTCGCGTAGCTCGTCGAAGGTGATGGTGCCGCTGCCGTCCTTGTCTGCGGACTCAAAGAGCGCCAGCGTCAGCTGATCGAGCTTTTCTTCCGGCAGCGAGATGGCGCTTTCGCGCAGGCAAGACTGCAGTACCGTGCGCAGCTCGTCTGCGTCGATGGAGCCGTTGCCTGCCCGGGAGGGGGATGAAGCTGGGTGGGATGGCGGCCTGCCCCAGCACCCCACTCTGTACCTGCCTTGCGCACACTTTGCATCCGGTGAAATGGGATGAGGGATTTTTCCTGTTCATTCACCTACAGCTTTCTGCCGGTTAACTCCCTTTTGGGATGTAGAACGAGCAACCAAAGGGGAAAATGTCATCCCCACCCCAGCTCAAAAACCTTCTGTGGCTCCCTACTACCGCCTAGGTCATCAGGGTTAAACACTTCCCAAGCATCAAGAATCTTTGACTTCAGTGGATATCTTTCTCCAGAATCTGCAGCCTCCTCTTTAAGTATACCCAACCTCCAAGACCATCTGCCTCGAAAATAAACTTGCTTTCTTAATTTATAGGGAGCTGTGTTCTCAGAGCCTGAATTATTTGGAGGCAAATTGTATATGGGGTGATGGTGAGGGAGATTTCCCTGTTGTCCCCTAACTTATACCAGACTGTTTGCTCATGGAAGTTGTCCTAAGAAGAGCCACACCTGGGCACTGAGCCCGGCCACATTGCCTATGTTAGCATGGATGGTTAAGTGTGATGGGAAAAGGAAACCCAAACTACCAAAAGATATGAGATTTGGGGCATTTTTTTCCCCTGTATATATTTTAACTCTTAATGAAGAGCAGGACCCAGGATTAATGATTTCTTGGCCTGCTTTGGATTTAGACATACCTGAGGTAGCATCCCTGCCTCTGTCCTTTACTGTGTGATATTGGGCTAAGACCCTTGAGGTACTGAACTTCACTTGCTCATCTATAAAATGGGGATAATAATTCCTCCCTTTCAGAGCTGGTTCAAGAATTATAGATGATTGTAAAGCCCTTAACACAGTATCTGGAAGAAGGTAATTGCATATAAACGGAAGTTCTTTTTAGTTTTGTGATTGTCTTTGGGCCCATGCCAAAGTCTATGACTGTCTCACAATTCAGAGTCTATCGTCTCTGGCCACAGTTCCTGTCCTTCCGTTTGACAACAGGCTTCCCACTTCATCCAGAGTGCCCATCCCTCCCCTGTTCCCTTCATTCCCCTTCTTCCAAATGGTTTTATTCCCTCCTTGGCCAATTTCAAATCCGTGATCCTCCTTTATAATCCCCCTAATGCCTACATTCTCTTTCCTTATTCCCCTGTCCTTCTAACCCACTGACCCTAAAATTATCCAATTGCTATATAAAACCAAATACTTTTCTCCCCTCCTATACCAAGGCAGCTAAGCAAACTTTGCTGAAAAAAGTACCCCAAAGAGCCATCAGTTTTTGACACAACAAGGCCTTCAACTTGCCTGGTAGTTTTCTCAAGTCTCTTTAGTGGGTCAGTCTCACACTCACTGACAGGACCACTTCTCACCTCTGTGCCCAACCAGTCTCTGATCCTCCCCTGCCCAGCTCTCAGAGAAAACGGAAACTATTCAAGGGAATGCCCTCTAGTTCCTGCCATAGAACTACAAGCCTCCTTTTGCCTGTCCTGCCCTGGCACACTCCCTGGGTCTGCTAGGAGGAGACGTGTGTGCTGCTTCTCCCATGTGTCACAGGCCAGCCTCTCCATCTGAGGTCCACGACAAACCCTAGGTGCGAGCAAAACTTGGCAATCAGAAAGCAGTCAGTGACAAGGATCCCCTGGAGTCCGGGGTAGAGTCTAAGGTAGATGTCCAGGAAGCAGGCATGGTCAACCATCCATGTAGTGGGGACAGTCCACTTAGGGAGTGGGTTCCAGGAATGAGGTCTGACTACATTGAGTCAGGTGGAGACGAAAGCTAGAGAAACTGCACAGACTAGAGGGCCTTGACCGGGAGTAGGTCTGTAGCTAGATCTAGAGTGCGCACTTCAGAATACAGATCCAGTCCTTTGATACCCCTTAATAATCTTCAATGGCTCCTTATTGATTGTTGAATTTAGACTTCCAAACATGGTCTCCAGGGCCCTGTCTGCTTTGGCCTTATCCAGCATCCCTTTATGCTTCTTTCCCACGCCAGCTCCCTTCCCTTCATGGTCCCAGGTCTTCAGAGGCCCCTAAGCAGCAAGCAGCTTCAGACAAGCGTGTATGGAGTCGCTTACTTTTGTTATATAACTGTGAAGCAGGCTATGCTATCCTCAGTGGTTTCCCCTGGCCCCCTTTCAGTTTTCTCCCACTTCCCCGGACCTCTTGGAATACTGTCTTTTTTCTCTCATCACTGGAAAGTGAACATGTTTCTCCTCCCAAGAGAAATCGTGTGTGAATAGGCCTGGATCTGCCACCCTCTAAAGAAGAGATGCAGCCCCAGCTCTGCCTGGCACTCCAAAATGTCCGGCTCTGCCTCGAGGAATCAAGATGTGTGAGCTGAGAAAGGGTCTGCATCACAGAGGAAGGACCTAAAGGATGGCTTGCAACTGGGTAGGTGATGGGTGGGTCCCAGTGCCAGGGAAGATTGGCCACCCTTGAAGTTAGAGTGGATCATGCTAAGACTGCAACCCCAGCAGGAAACTGGCTGTTACTGGCCTCTTAGACTATGTGTGTTCATTTCATTTTTGCTGCCCTTAGTATTTAAAACTCATTTTGTATTTTCCTGCTGAGTATGTATGTGTTATAAGCCTCTTTAGGAATTTCTGCTAAGAAAGTAATCAAATCACCAAAGATGTACAAACCAAGATATTCATTGCAGTGTTTTTTATAATGCCCCCAAATGGGAAACAGTGGATTTCTCCAACAATCGGGGTTTGGATAAATAGTATTAGTAGTTGACATATAAAGGGTCCTGGGTACTGTTCTGAGCATTTTCTGTGAGTTAACACATTTAATCTTCATATCAACCTTAGAGTAGTTATTATTACTATTAGTCCCATTTATAGATAAAGAAATTGAGGGACAGAAAAATTAAGAAATCTGTCCAAGGTTGCGCAGTTTGTAGGTGGTAGAGCTGAGATTTGAACCTGGGTAACCTGTCTTCAGAGAATGTGCTCTTTACTAGCTGTGGGGCATGGCATATATGATCACACACCTATAGTGAAATATGATCCAGCCACTAAAAATGATGCTATGTACTGATGTTTTCTAACATGGCAAAAATATTTATATTGTTCAGTGAAAAAAGGCAGAATGTATAGCATAACTCTATTTTTGTCTTAAAAAATGCGTGTGTGAAGTGTGTGTATGTGATGTTAGAAGGCAGTATAGCAAAATGCTCTGGGGGATTTACATCTTCTTTTCTATGTCATTCTGTATGGCCTAAGATGTTCACAGCTTATATTATTATTATTATTAAGGAAAAAGCAACAAAGCAATTTCTTTTTTCTTAACATAGAAAAGAATGAAAGAAAATTCTGGCTAATGTGAGTTGAAATAAGGGCATTTGTTTCCTGGGCCAGAAGCCCCAGGGAGGGACCATCCTCCCCCGCTCTTCCTCCCCAGCAGGTAGGCAGGGACCAGAAGGAGAGAACCTGGGCGTGGAGGTGGGGGTGGGGGGCAGTGGGGGAGGGGTGGATGGGGGAAGTGGCACCGAGGGAGAGAACTGTCAGCATCACTGCTTGACCACGCAGGGTTGGGGTGGCACTTCACTGAGATGGGCCTGTTTCCTTTGCTCACTGAATCCCTTCCCACCCCCGCCGGCCCACGGCCAGGATGAGCCCCTACCATCGACATCGTACACCTGGAAGAGGAATTTGAGCTTGTCCATGGGGCTGCCGTGGATGAGCAGGGTCAGCGCCTCCCGCAGCTCCTGGAGGGCGATGGTGCCGCTTCCATCGGAGTCAAACAGGGCAAAGAATCGCTCAGCGAAGAAGGACTGGCCAGAGAAAGGCAAGAGACGCTCACACATGTGGCCACTGGGCCTCAGCTTTGATGTCCTTCACAGTCTCCACGTGTGTATGCTTGTGGGGATTGGGGAGGGGGCTGGGATTCAGGCAGGATCCAGGTGCCTGGACACAGAGAGTGACCTGCCCCACCAGGCCAGCCGTGCTGTGCGGCAGCTTCTATGCCCTATGGGCCTGGTTCAGAGTCAATCTGACTCCAGAGAAAGAAATTCTCAGATCCCTTCAGCAGGGATGGATTTGTACGCCTGGGCTCGGTAACTTGTGTAGGCTCTCTGCCCCTACATGCCATCACCCCCATCTGCCTTGTAGTCTGAGGCTCTGGTGACCCCTCACCCAACAGGGGGAAGGGTCAGGCAGAGGGTCCCCTGCAGGGAAATCACAGGGTCACCCCAAGGGATAAGTGAATCTGGAAAGGATTTATACAGTATATGCCACTTTTCCTTCATTTGTTCCTAGGCTACCTACAGTCTATACTTAAGGCTTTTTCTTAAGAGTCAGTTCACTCATTCATTCATTCAACAATCACGTACTATGCAGTCCCTCTTTGTCAGGCCTGGTGTTAGGCACTGGAACCAGAAAAATTAAAAAGACAGGCCTGGATCTGTATCCTGGATATGTGGAACCCTGGAATGCTCCCCTTGAGGCAGGAGGAGGAGCTTGTAGGCCTTTAATGTCTAATGTAATGAAACTATTTTAATAAGGAGTTGCAAGTATGAGGTTGGAGCAGAAGTCCTCAGTGGACAGTGAACCCCACTTCTCTTCCCTTGGTTCCCTTGGGTAATGCCTTTATTGCTCTCTAGCATCCTAAGTAGCCTTTATCTTAAGATGTTTTATAGCTTTATTTTTTTAAAAATATTTTTTATTGTAAAATATAGCATATATACAAAGCAAAGAAAGAAAAACGCAATAATTTAAAAGCATACTTCAACAAGTAGTTACAGAACAGATCCCAGAGTTTGTCATGTGCTATCATTCCACTGTCTCAGATTTTTCCTTCTAGCTACTCCAAAATACTGGAGGCTAGGAAGAATATTAATATAGTGATTCAGCAGTTTTTCTCATTTGTTAAATCCTGTTTTGTCTGTTATACCTCCTCCTTTTCCTTTGATCCTTCTCCCAATCTAAAGGGATCTTAGGGCAATGCCCATTCTAACTTTTTCATGTTGAGAAGGGTGTTGACACTAGAGGAGATAATGATGTAATTAAGGTATAATCTTGGAGATGCTGGTCCCTCTGGCTTTCAGGACTTATCTTACCTAGGAACCCTCTGGGAATTATAGGTTCCAGGAAAGCAAACTTTTTACATGAAACCTTTATAGAGTCTCAATTTGAGCCCTAGGTGTTCTCAAGAGTCAATAGGAGTGATGTTGGTTGGGGTTTGGCAAACCATGGCAATTAGCACTAACTGAAGCTTACATAAGAGTAGCCTCTGGAATAGCCTGTTGACTCTATTTGATCTCTCTTGGCCACTGATGCCCCATTTTATTACACTACTTTCCCCTCTTTTGGTTTGGAAAGCATCACTGGTCCCATGGTGCCAGGGCCAGACCCATCCCCAGGAGTCATGTCCCACACTGACAGGGAGATTCTCACCCCTGAATGTCATGCACTGTGCAGGGGGGAGAGTAATGATTTTCTTTGCAGAGTTGGGCTTAGAAAGAGAGGTCAATCTAAGCAACAAAAGAGGTTTTCTGAAAGCAACTCTTAGGCCTCATGATAGGTAGTCTTAGCTTCTCTCCTACAGAGATAAGTCTCATAAGGGCAAGCTTCAAAATCCAGGGCCCAGCCTACTCTCTTGGGAGTCCCCAGTGATTCCATTGTTACCCAGGGTTTCCCAGATGGGAAAGTTTAGTAGTTCTCTCTCTATATATTCTTTCTTTCTTTTTTTTTCTCCTTTGGACCCTCAAAGGACTCTATCAATACTTTAAATTATCAGACCACCATAGTCTGGGATGTATCCTGGTATTTCATTAAGCTATACAAAATTCATTGGTCCTCTGCCCTCCTCCATAACAGCCTGCAGACCCTGACACACAATGGCAGCCTTAGCTAAGAGATGGGAGGAGTGACCTTGCAAACACCAACCTCTCCCCGTTCTGGACTCAGGAGTTTGGGTTGTGTAAATGAGCTAACTAGATGGGTTGATTTAGGTTATATGTTACAGAAAATTTAGGTTCTAGACATAATAAACCTCTCTGCCTTTGTTCTCATATAGTAGATGTATAGCCTCATGTTTTTATAGGGGTATTGTTAGTCAGAATGGCCTTTTTCCCCCTTCCCTATGTTTGCTAAGGAAAGAGGTGTGGCATTTAGAGTTCTGAGTAGTGTCCCTGGTACCAGTAAGCGGTACCCTACTCATCAGCTAGCCCCTGTCAGTGGTACAGGCCACATTTGTTGCCAGCCCAGAGGCTAATTTAGGGAGAGGCTGGCGTTTGCAAGGTCACTCCTCCCATCTCTTAGCTAAGGCTGCCATTGTGTGTCAGGGTCTGCAGGCTGTTATGGAGATGGGCAGAGGACCAATGACTCTGAGAGAGGACAGGGAATAGTGTGGCAATGTGCACAGAGCTTATCCTGTCCATTAAAGGATACAAACCATTGAAATTTTATTTCTAGAAAGCAAGATTTAAGTCATAGCATCTGCTATGTCCATGAGGATAGTGGAAAATGCAAGCTCAGTGTTTCTTAATATCCAATAAGCTACTGATCTCCAACTTCATGTGTTGTTTTGAGCCCCCAGGAGACCACTGCTATTAAAGAGGATGGTAGGAAACCAGGAGCAAAACAGAAACATCTTCCCAGCCCTGGTTAAAAATGGGGGCCTCAAGCCGGGTGGAATCCTGCGGAGTTTCTCTTTCCTCTCCTTGTAAGGCACTGTGTTTTGAGAACAAGGTTGCTCTTTCTCTATAAAATATAAACACAGAGCCACTACTCCTGGGGAGGTACTTGCCTCTTTTACTTTCAGGGCTGCCTTGAATTCTTGCAGGTTGATCTCCCGGTCTTCTCCTGCAATGCTCTCAAACTGGTGCGTCACCCACCGAAGCCACTGGGCATCCTCCTCGGTACTCATGGTGCTGGGAAGCAAAGGAGACAGGTTTATGGTTTGGGGTGGCCAAGAGCTCATGAGAGCTTATGGTTACAATTCTGTCCTGGATGGAGCCTCTCCCATGGCTGCTCCTTTTCACTCCTTCAGTCCTGGTCTCTTCCTTTTATCTAGTGTCTCTGGTCTCTTTAGGTTCTGAAATGCCAGGGCTCCAGGGGATAGATCTTAGGCCGAGGGATGGGATTTGAAGTGGCATGCTCCCTGAGTGTGTTTAATATGATGACAATGACTTTCCACCTCATACTTGTATACCTCTTTCCTCTTTTCCAAATACTTTCTAATTCACTCTTTCATTTGATCTCTGGTGACAACGTGGTGGGCCTTACCATCTTACAGGTGAAAAACAGGCTCAGAGAAGTTGAGTAACTTAAGGAATTTATTCAGCTGATGAGAGAGACAGAGCTCAATCCACAGCCAGTACTTTTTCCATTTTGCCCCAGAATGTCCCACCTCTGCTTGAAAACTTCTAGCATAAGACAGACCTAGAGTCTTGACTCTCCAGGTTTAGGGTGTATTCTGCTATGCCACACTGCTATCAGCAATCTAAAATCTTCACAGGTGGACTGTCTATATCATATCTGAATAAAGGCGGTGTTTAGTGAGTTCAGTGATGAAATTAAGACACCCCTTTTTTGTGGCATCAGGACCCAGCAAACAAAATTGGGACAATGAATGAGGATTTATGGAATCCTGTCACTATACATTTTATTTAGCTTTTTCTATGTCCCACTAGTTTGATATAATCTTAAATAATGCAGCTATTTAGAAATAAAGATTAAAAACAAATGAGCAAACTTCCACTTGAGAAACCAGAGACAGAATAGAATATGCACATAGAAAAATAGGGTAAACTACTAACTATAAAATCTGAAATTAAAAAAAGAATAACTAAAAAAAGTCAAAATCACAATTTTGTTTTGATACGGTGTTGGTTTTACAGATATATGTATGTGTCAAAACAAATTTTTCATTTTAGCTATGCAATTTATTGTACGTCAATTATACCTCAATATAGCTGAAAAAACAATTTGGTTCTTTGAAAACATTAACAAAACTCAACACCATTAATATTGAAAAAGGCAACAGGACCCTAGAAAAGGAAGAAGCTATAAAAATATATTATATGCAAATGTTTGGCAAATGTGAAGGTAGAGTAATGAATTAATTTCAAAAACAGGTAACATACCTGAACTGACTTAAGAAAATAGAAAAAGTAAAATGTCAACCATATAAAATAATGTCAGTCCAGATTGTTTTTATAGGTGAGTTCTACTTAATCTTCAAAAAATGGTAAGTCCAATGTCAAACTATCTCAGATTGTAGAAAAAGATGGTAAACTTCCTAATATGTTTTATAAAGTTAACATTATCCAAATCTGATGAAAATAGCATACAAAAAAGGAAACTCTAGACAAATTTAACTTATGGAGAGACAAACTCTAAATAAAGTATAATCTAGTTGAATCCTGAAATTTACTTTAAAAAATGTGAGGATGGTTCAGTGTTAAGAAACCTATCAGCATAATTCTTGCTGTCAGGAAATTAAAGGAGAAAATTTGCTTTATTATGTTAATAAATGTTGAAAGAAGCATCTGATGACACTCAGCAGCTATTTCTAATTAAAATTTTAGGAAAATTGAATGAAATTACCTGAACATGACGTTCGTTGCTTACAAATAAGTAATAATTATAAAATTTAGTTTCATTAATTATTGCACTAATCCTAATGTTAAACAATAGTGATATTCAGTTTGTGAATTCAAGATAAAAAGACCAAAATCAATAATCTGTATTCTATATAGACATAAAATGGATATAGATATACATCTTTATCCATATTTATTTATATCTCTATGCATCTATTTATCTATCTACCTCTCTACCTACCTATCTCATTAACCACAGCCTCTAGAAATGGAAATTTAAAAGCTTTTTAAAAGTCACATTCAAAATTGTTATAAAAACCTGGATTATTAAATAAATACTTTTGGCAAAATGACTCTAAATGGGAGAAAATAATTATATATCTACTATACTATACACAATCTTCTTTGCCTTTCTTGATCTAAATATAGCTATAAACATAAAAAAATGAAAACTTAAAAATTAGAAGAAAGTATAGATTATTTGTATAGTCTTTGGGTAGGAAGCCATGTGGGAATCCCAATAACATTAAAAAGAAAGATGGACAGATTCCATTCATAAGAAATAAAAATGTCTGCATAACAAAAGACACTCTTCTACAGAAAGAAGATCAGAATTACATAATGGCACACATCTGTCATCAGTGACTCTACTACAGTGCTGTTTGAAATAGCATGGAAACCTGAATATCCATCAAGAGAGCATCCATCTATGCCATCAAAAAGAGCTGTGCCACCTACCTCCGTTGAAATCCTGATGGCTGACCCAATGCAGGCCCTGAGAATACGAATTAAAGGTCTAGCCACTTTACAGCCTAACAGGGAGGGTGGTAATAATTTGTTGTTGCCTGTGCCTCAGACAATACAAAACAGAGAAAATGAGGTCAATTGGCCTTGGTGCTGGCTTATGCAGCCGCCTTGGTTAAGAATCCTAAGTCCCTTGGGAGTAGGAGTTACCCCAAATAGTGTAGCAAGACCTCAATTTACAATTTAAATGCTTGTTAAAATTTTTACAATCAGTCTGGGGGCTTCCTAATCCCATGGACTATAAAGACCCTTCTTATACCCAGATTCACAATCGATGTAACGGTGGAAGACTTGCAGAGGAAGAATATCTGGTATTTAAAATCTCCCCATAATGTTCCTTTGCCTTGTTATCAACCAGTGGAACTCTAGCACGTGTATTGTTAGGTCAGCAGGAATTACCCCTTATAGTTTCCATAAACGTCTTTCTTTTTACCCATAGCATCCTGGCAAACATCTTCCTACAGTGAGTTTTGGCAGTCACTCATGCCTACAATCAAACCCAACGTTGCGTTTGCACAGACATGCCGTCTTTGAATTGGACTGGGTGGAATACCCTGCTGGCCTGGCAGAATTCAGCACATCGGAAAATCTGGAAAAGAATCTTCTCATTTAAAACTGAAGTCCAGTTACAATCTGTGCTGGCTTGAAAGGATTATGTACTTTAGAAAAGCCATGTTTTAATCCTGATCCATCTTGTGGAGGCATCCTTTCTGTTAATCTCTATTCAGCACTGTAGGTTGGAAAACTAATTAGATTATCTCCATGGAGATGCGACACACCCAAATGTGGGTATTAACCTTTGATTAGAGGGAGATGTGACTCCTTCCATTCCAGGTGGGGCTTGATTAGTTTACTGGAATCCTTTAAAAGGGAAACGTTTTGAAAAGAGCCATGAGAACCATAAGAGCCCACGCAGCCAGAGACCTTTGGAGATGAAGAAGGAAAATGCTCCTGGGGGAGCTTCAGGAAACAAGAAGCCTAGAAAGAAAACTAGCAGACATTGCCATGTCCGCCATGTGCCTTTACAGTTGAGAGAAAACCTCTAAACTTCATTGGCCTTCTTGAACTAAGGTATCTTTCCCTGGATGCCTTAAATTGGACATTTCTCTACCCTTGCTTTAATTGGGACATTTTCATGGCCTTAGAACTGTAAACTTGCAATTTACTAAATTCCCACTTTTAAAAGCCATTCTATTTCTGGTATATCACATTCCAGCAGCTAGCAAATTAGAACACCATCCTATAATGAGACCAAGGCTTACATCTTCTCCCTTGTACAAGAACAGGTGAACAAGCCCCGACCTGTATTGGGATATGCTGTATATGATGGTTTATGGAGACTGACGTAGAAGCTGTAACAATAGACCATGTTGCCCCGATCTGTATGGAACACGTTGATGGAATTCATGATCTGGGGTGTAGCTTTACTGTTAAGCTACAAAACAATAGTCTTTTCTACTGGCAAAATATCTCCAACCAACAGGGGGCATGTCTTTCCCCATGGAAGGCTGGCTGTGGACTTGTGGACAATATGGTTAACCCTATTTACCCTAAAACTGGACAGAATGTTGTATGTGGGGACAGCCCTATGTCCCCGCTATCTTATATGACTCTTTACTCCGTACTCATAGTAATTGGGAAATGGTTGATGCTAGATATGGAATAAAATGCACTCCCTAGTTTAATTATCCTTTAGCTCCACCAGATGGAGCTGCAATAGTTATAGAAAAACATGGCAACTTTAGCCAATAATTAATCACTGTTAATGATTCCACAGTAGCATATCTTTGCTAAGTGAAGAAATCACATAGCTTAGAAAAATAGTTTTACAAAACAGAATGGCCTTAGACATCCTCAGTGCAGCGCAAGATGGCACCTGTGCCTTAATTAATGGGCAGTGTTGCGTATATATTCCTAATCATTTGTGCAATGTTTTACAAGTTTTAAATCAAATGCAAGAGCACATACATCAGATTGATCAATTATCAGTAAACCCCTTATGTAAATAGTTTGATTCCTTTTCTTGGCCATGGCAGCATCTCTTTCTTGGGTTTTTATCTCTGTGTGTTGGGGGGTGGTACTCTGGTGTTCTGTTGTCTCTTATACTATGTTGTGGAACATGGATGCAATGTCTGTCCTATGCCAATATAGCCTGCTGCATGGGGGTGGATTACGGAGACCCAGTGCCTAGGCTCTCCCTCCATATTGAGAGTGAGTCACTGCATGAAGCAGCCTTCATGACCGGGACAGAAGTTAAAGGTCAGCAGACTTCCTCAGGAAGGAAACCATGTACAGATGGTATTGTAAACCACTTATCTTGTAAGGCATTAAAACTCCTCTCCCCTAACAAATGTTAAAATAAATTTAGAGTGAAATGCTGGTGATCGGTGAGGGGGAGGGGTGGGGAGGTATGGTATTACGATTTTTTTTCTGTTTTCTTTTCATTTCTTTTTCTGAATAGATGCAAGTATTCCAAGAGATGATCATGGTGATGAATATGCAACTATGTGATGATATTGTGAATTACTGATTATATATGTAGAACGGAATGATCAAAAGTTACGAATGTTTGCATTTGTTTGGTGTTTTTTGGTATTTAAAAAAATTTTTTTTAATTAATTTAAAAAAAAAACCTCCTCTCCCCTGACATATATGTTGATACAAATCTCCCAACTCCAGTGTCATGAGACCCTGTTGAACCTCTGTTCTCATACCCTATGGAATGTCCTTGTCCTAAACCCTTATAAGCTGCCCCTTGCACCCCTGCTTTGTGGAATGTTATTTCCATTCTCCCAATGGCCACCATCAGGGACCCTCTCTTGTTCATTAGTCCTAATAAAACTCATGTCTAATTCCATGCCTGGAGTGTTCTTTGATCTAGTGGCTGCCCTGATCTGAGTCCTTAGAGAGCTGGGTTGGAACAATGTGTATATATGTGTGTATGTATGAATATATGTGGACACACACCTCTACATGCTCTAGTGTATGTGTGCTTATTTTTCGATTTCCTCATCTTTGAGAGGGGACTAACAGAGGTTAGCCTTGCAGGGGTGTGTGGCAGTGCAAAAACACCGGGCTAGCACATATAGGTGTTCAGTACATTTTTCTCCTTTTTCACACCTATAAACTCACACAACATTCAAAGTCAACAAGTTTCAGGTATTACCCCCTGTGGTAGAGTGAATTATGTAGCCCAGTTTAAACATGGTCTCAATCTTAATCCACATTCCTGTGGGTGTGAACAGTACAGTACCGTCTCTCTTGAAGATATTATTTTAGTTAAAATGTGGTCCAACTGAATCAAGGTGGGTCTTAATACAGATTACTGGAGGCCTTATAAAGAGGACCAAGAAGTCACAGAAGCCAGAAAGAAGAGGACATTACCGTGTGAGAAAAGGCAGAGATACAAGCCAAGGAACCCCAAGGAGTGCGACAGTCACACCAGAACATACGGACTCCAAAAGAAAGCAAGACTTGCTGCTATCTTGATTTTGAACTTCTCCTAGCCTCAAAACTGAGAGATAATAAGTTCTTGTTTAAGCCAACCTATTGTGTGGTATGTGTCATAGCAGCCTGGCAAACTAAGAGACCCCCCATTTCCCAGAGGGGACACAGAGAGAGGAGATGCCCTTCCAGGGACCCTGCAGTGACTTGGGGCTGCTAAGTAAAATAAAATGGCCACCTGCATTGGGTGTTGCCGGGAGAAGACTCTTTTCTGAAAAGGCTTTTCCTAGGATAAAAGCAATTGACCTGCAGGGGTTTTCTGAGAAAATGGAGCACCCTTGTGTTGGTTTGAAAGGATGTATGGACCCTAGAAAAGCCACGTTTTCATCCAAATCCCATTTCATAAAGGTAGAATAATCCCTATTCAATACTGTATGTTTGAAAGTGTAATCAGATCATCTCCCTGGAGATGTGATTTAATTAAGAATGGTTGATAAGCTGGATTAGGTGACGACATGTCTCCACCCATTTGGGTGGGTTTTGAGAAGTTTCTGGAGTCCAATAAAAGAGGAAACATTTGGAGAATGGGAGATTCAGAGAGAGCAGAACGACATAGCCATCAGAAGCAGAGTCCACCAGCCAACGACCTTTGGAGATGAAGAAGGAAAATGCCTCCTGGGGAGCTTCATGAAACAGAAAGCCAGGAGAAGAAGCTAGCAAATGAGGCTGTGTTCGCCATGTGCCCTTCCAGATGAGAGAGGAACCCTGACTGTGTTTGCCATGCACCTTCTCACTTGAGAGAGAAATCCTGAACTTCATTGGCCTTCTTGAACCAAAGTATTGTTCCCTGCATGCCTTAGATTGGACATTTCTATAGACTTGCTTTAATCGGGTCATTTTCTTGGCCTTAGAACAGTAAACTAGCAATTCATTAAATTCCTCTTTTTAAAAGCCATTCTGTTTCTGGTATATTGCATTCCAGCAGCTAGCAAACTAAAGCAACCCTATACAGGGTAGATGATGAACAATACCTGGTGATAAAACTAGTTTTGGTCCAGTAGAGAGAGCTTATCAGATTGGACGAGTATACCCTGCTAATCAATGTATATATCTGCTTCCCTTTCTGTAAGACTCTCTATTATGAAAAGGAAACAATGTCAGCCAATCAGAACATTTCTTCAGTCGCTTTCACATTTGTCCTATATGAGCTTCTTACCACCCCCTCAGGGGAGCTCCCCTCTACTTTCTGAATGGAATGCTGCCTGATTCATGAATTGCTCAATAAAGCTATGAGATCCTAAATTGTATGAAAAGTTTTTCTTTTATTAGGCAGAACCAAGCCTAAGTCCTAGGCTCTGGGGTCCTCCGGTTCTCTGTACACATCACTGCCCAGGACCTCTCTCTCTCCTTCCTGTAAACATATGGTCCGGTGAACTGCTGGAGCTGCAGACAGTGAGCTGCTCAAAGACTCACTCCGGAGGTGACAGGAGAGCAGGGAGTATGGAGAGGAGCTCTATGTCTGGCTCAGGGTGCCTGCAGCTAGAAGTATAGGCGCTTGACAACCTCAAGTTAGTGTCCCCCATGCGCTCTGAGGTAGGGACCTCAGACCTTTGGTTTGCCAGCCACTTTATCTCTCATTTGGGTAGTCTAATGAGGTAGCCATAATTGTTGTCATCATCATCCCTGTTATGCCACTACAAAAATGGGTTTGATGACTCATCCCAGGCTCCAGAGCTTGTAAAGTAGAAGGGAACTTCAAATCCAGACCTTCTCATCCTCAGTGGCTCTCAACAATATCATCCAGGTAGCTTTTACAAAGATATGGCTGCCCAGAGCTTCCCAGGTGATCCCACACCAGCCCCAGAGAAGCCAAAAGACTCAGCTTAACCTTCAGTGAAGCAAGCCTACATGTTTCTGATGCCCTAGAACTGAAATCAGTTCTTCACTCTGGCTTCCTCACACCTCCCTCTGATCTTTCAAGACAGCCCTCCATGTCTCAAAGGCACAGTCTCTTTAAGAGTAGTGGTTCCCAAATGGTAGTAAGTGCCTCTCAGACACAAAATGCACATTCAGATTCTCTAAGTTTGGGATGGGGACCCAGGAATCTGCATATTTAACCAGCATCCTGGATGTTTGTGACCTGTGCGTGGGTGGTCTGGGCCCGCACTTGGAGAACCGCTGCCCTGAAAGTTAAATGGTTCCTGCCTACTTCTCCTCTTGATACCTCATGGGAAGATATGGTCCAACACACAGGGAACTCTGGAAAACAAGGTACACTCAAGTGCCAACTCTGGAGGGAGGAGACGGGGTATCTGGTATTCACCCCTTCTCAGAAAACAAAATTAGTGCTGCAGGCCTATAGAATGAGAAAGGTAACTCTGGGAAGAGGAATAGAGAAGAGACCTGGACAGCCAGAGGGAAGTAGAGAGTGAGAGCATTGGAGCAAAAGAAAGTAGCACTGAAGGTGGCAGAGATCCTGGGAACTTTCAGATTTCAGAGCTGGAGGAAATAATGCACTCGCTAGAAGCTAGAATTTGTGCCAGGAGACCAGGATTTAAGGCCCAGTCTGGCTTTGTATTAGCTGAATAACTGTCTATTAGACATTAGTTTCCTTATGTCTAGAATCACGACAAGCAACAGGACTAAATGAGCTACTGTTTGGAAAAGTGCCAACTCTAAAGCACTGTACAAATACTAAGAATTGTACTTAGATCTATCTATTGTAAAGATGAGAAAATAGGCCCAGAGAAAGCTGGTGACTTGCTCAAGTTTGCACAAGTTGCTAGTAACAGGGCAGGAACAGAAGTTAGTTTTCCTTTTTAGATCCCCAAAAGACAAAGAAACCCTTGCCTTTCCCTTGTCCCTTGAATGGAAAGCCAGACAAATAAGCCACTCACCCTCTGCAGTCTTCAGGGCCCGATTGGTCTCGGTCCCCCATCAGGCTCACCTCTTCTGTCTCTCAGGCCACAGGTCCCTATAAGGCTGCTGTTTGTACAGCAGTGACGTCTGCAGTGGACTTCTCCCCAACTCCTCCCCTTCCTGACTTTCCTAAATACCTGCTCACACCCCATGGTCCCCTCAGTGATCCACATGCTGATTTATGGTCATCTTGGCCAATTCCATGATCCAGAGAAATTCCAACAAAGAAGCCTGAGCAGGGTCAGGGAGGAGGCTTTGATTGCCAAGGGCGTTGACTCTCTTCGGTTTACTTTTCATGCCTGGAGGAGACTATCATTGAATCAGAAAGTCTAGGAATAAACTGAAAAAAGTCACTAACAATTTGAGACAGGCCTTGCTGGGGACCTAATGAAGCAGAATTTGCAGACAGTGAGACTTCATCAGTACCAATAGTCAATTATCAACAATAACGTTGTAGTGCTTATCCTGAGCCATGCACAGTGCTCAATACTGAACAGGTATCACACATATTATGCAATTTAATACAAAAACAGCCTACTGGTGGGTTTTATTACCAGCATTCTGCAAATAAGGAAAGCGAAGCTCAAAGAGGTGACTTAACGTGTCTAGGTGGCTTGGCAGGACTTTAACCCTTGTTGGACTGACACTAGAGATAGATAGTGCATTCAGCAACCCATGGAGATAAGCCGAGTCCCAGTAGTCAGTGTAAAATTTTATTGAAGCAATTACATGCAGAGCAGGGGTTTGGGGAAGAAAAGGGAACCTTTAAAAAGTTTTCTTTTTTTTAAACCTAAGATGCATTGTACAATTACTTAAATAAGGTCACTGTACTTGCTTTTTAATTTTTGTGCTGCCTGGCGAGAGATTGTCTCAGGATAACCTGGAAAAGCTGCTGCAGATTAGGAGCTCCCAATGGTGATTTTATATGTCTCTGATTAATTTCCTAAATGAGGAAATTAATTAATAATTAATTATTGTTTTTACTTAGAAGAGTAGAGGAAATTTCCCGAACTATTTGGCCCATGGTGGGAGTCCTTTAAAGGACTCCTTGGGTGGACTCTATGTTAGGACTTCTGAACAAACAGGGACTCACCAGAAGCCCCTGTGCTGTCTGTCACCCCCATCTTCCTTTCTGCACAGGTCCAGCTGGTTTTCATTTGGGATTATCGCAGGCAAAGATAAAGTCTGCAGAACTTTAGAACTGCAGAGCCTGGAAATCCCTGGGAATGCTTCCAATTTGATCTGGCAAGAGCTCCAATCTATTACATAAAATGGTTTGAGAAAGAATATTGGAAGAGATGAAGAGAGCTTCTTTTTTTTTCCAGGGCCCGTGGCTCAGGGATTGAGCAGATAACAGGATTTTTGAAGTTCACTTTTGTGTTCTTCGTTTAGACTTGATTTATTTTTCTTAGAATCAAGGTTAGAAATACTTTCAAGTTTACCTAGTTCCACCATTCTTTTTGAGCATTAATTTCTTTTCTATCCTTCCCCACCCAGGACAGGTGGTTGCCAGACCTGCCTTGCACATCTCCAGTCATAGGGAGCTCGCTTCCTTGGGAAGTGGCAACTTTGGGAGCTACTTAGCCTGTTTGAGAAGTCTTTCTCATACTAGAGTGAAGAGAGAAATAGAAAACTGTTCTATTAAACAACTTCAGAAACTGAATATAGGAAATGAAAAATTCTGTTGAAGAAAGACACCAAGCAATAAATATGAATTATGCTTTCAAGTTATAGCCAGTTGAGGGGAAAAAGCAAGAATGAGAAAAGATGAAACAGCTGCCTATATCCCATCATCACTGTAATTATCTGTGCATGTCCCACTGGACTGTGGGTTCCTAAAGGCACAGCAAGGTCAGTGTCTCACTAATTATGAATCTCAGGAAACTAGCACAGTGCCCAGTATAAAGTGGACAATTCTACATTTGTGTAGAGAATAAATCTGTCTTGATTTGACAAATATTTATGAAATGTTTACTGTGTGCAAGGCACTGTGTTAGCTTTGGATATATGGAGATGAGTGAAATTATCCAGGTAAATGTAAGTAACAGAAATGTGTACATGATCAAGAGAGGGTGCAGAGAAGGGAGCATCAGAAGGGCTTTCCAGTGGAGTGACCAATCTCAGCTGGGTTTCAGAGCATGAATGGGAGTTTTCAGTTGAAAAAGGAAAAAGCAGCAATTTGGTTTGTTAAAGCCGCTGGAATGCAATATACAAGAAATGGAATGACTTTTAAAAAGGGAATTTATTAAATTGCAAGTTTACAGGTCTAAGGCTATAAAAAATGTCCAAACTAAGGCATTCTTGACTCAAGAAAGGGCAGATGACATTTGGGGTTTCTCTGTCAGCTGGGAAGGCCCATGGTGATGTCTGCCAGCTTTCTTTCTGCTTCTCATTTCAAATGCTTCCCCAGGGGTCTTTTCTTTCTGCATTTCCAAAGACTGTGTGGGCTCTGAAGCTTTTTCCAAAATAGTTCCCTCTAAAAGGAGTCTAGTAAGCAACCCCACCTTGAATGGGGAGAGACACATCTATATGTAAACCACCTAATTGAAAGGTCCCACCCACAATTGGGTGGGTCACATCTCCATCGACACAACTTAATCAAAAAGATCCCACCCAGCAATATTGAATGAAGATTAAAGAACATGGCTTTTCCGGGGTATACAACATTTCAAGCCCGCACAAACAGTTTGGGTGGCTGGGAAATCATATGCAGTGGAATGAAGATGGGAATGCATTCTGTGCTAAGGAAACTATAAACAGTAAAGGTGTAACTACATGGGGAGGGATAAGCTTGAAAGTGGAGCTAGAGCAGGAAGCAAGAGTCAGGTCATGAATGATATGGTATGAGGGAAAACTAAGGAGCTAGGACTCTACTCTGGGAGCTGGAGAGCCTGTAAAAAGTATTGAGCAAAGGAGTAGCATGATCAGATGCTTGCCAAACCTTTTTTAAATTTTTAAATGTCCATGACTTCATAATGATTTCTGTGAAAAAAGAAAATATTAACTACACCCCCTACCTTAATACCAAAGGGACACTCCCTTGAAAAAAATCCCATTTCAAAAGATGAAAGTAGTATTTTGTTGCTTATTTCTATGAAGAGTTACAAAATAAAAAATAGTGAAACATTATACAGTTAACATTTATAATGGTCTAATTCAGGGACATGTCGTTTAGCTGTATATATGAATACTCTCTCAAGTGTTGGAAATGTAAAGTTTTACAAAGTATAAGAGACAAAAATAATAATGAGCAGTAGCCTCGATCTTCTTTATTGTTCTGCCGTGTACCTTGAATAGGTTCTGTAAGATCTGGTCTCAGTTAAAAAAAAAAAGAAAAGAAAAGAAAGGAAAGAAAAAAACTCTGCCACAAAGAGATGTCTGGTAAGCTTTTATTTTGTTGTCTACTCTCAAATCACTGTCATATTATTTATAACACTGACTTCCCAGACCTGACAATCAGAATCACCTAGGAACATTTTTTTTAAAATAAAAGGCTCCCAGGATAATAATAATAATAAAAGACTCTAGACCCAATGAAACAGTTTTTGTTTTTAGGGAGTAGGACTCAGGAATCTATGTTTTAAAAATTCCTCTGAATAATTCTAATAAGCACTCAAGTTTGGGAATCACTGATGCAAAATACTAATATTAAAATCATACTAAACTAACTAGTGTAAACTTGTTTCTCTTTTATCTCCTTCTTAAAAACATCTCAAAACAACATTATGCTCCCAGAACTCTTGCCTCTGGGCAAGTACTTTCAATCCAAGATACAAAGAAACATTTTATAAAAATGTATCCTAGTTAGTGAGATTTAGATTCCAATAATAATTTAAGTAGCATTTAAATATGAGATACTAAGTATGGTAGTTTGAATCTGTTATTTACCCCAAAAATGCCTATGTTCTTTTAATCCATCCCTTTCGGTGCAGACCTGTTTTGTGGATGGGATCTTTTGGTTAGGTTATTTCAACTGAGATGTGACCCACCCCATTCAAGGTGGGTCTTAACCCTTTACTGGAACCCTCTATGAGAGGAAAAAAGACGGAAAACACAGGGAGAGAGAACAGGAGTTGAAAGCAACAAAACCTGGGAGGGAAGGACCAGCAGACGCTGTCCATGTATCTTCCCATGTGGCAGAAGAACCCCAGATGCCAGCAGCCTTTCTCCAGAGAAGGTATCATCCTGTGAATGCTGTAATTGGGACTTTTTCATGGCCTTAGTACTGTAAATTTGTGACCTAATGAATCCCCACTGTAAAAGCTAACCCATTTCTCCTATATCGTATTCCAGCAGCTTTAGCAAACTGAAACACTGAGTTTTGCAGTTCTCAGTCTGAGATTTCAAAATGCATTTTATAAAGGTTCCTCCTGACAAAGTTTTGACAAATGAAAATCCAATTCACATCCTAATAGCTGGACAAAATGCAAGTTTTTTAAAGGAAAATTATAAAAATTGTGAGAATTTTTGTTAGAAGGACTGACTTTCTTCTCACAAACATTTTAGAAGGGCGAACTTTTTTCCATAACTTCTTTCATGATTGCAAAAGTAATAAACATGAATTGTACAAAATTGGAAAAATGCCTAAAAGCATATACACACACACAAAACAAAGTGAAAAATCATAGTAGCCCATACACCCAGATGAAATCAATGCTAAAATTGAGTGTTTCCTTCTGGTCACATGCAGAGGGCAGCTCAGCATGGGACTTAAAGTGGGATTGAGTCTAATGAACACACTGCGTGAGTTGGTTTGCATCATGGAAAAGGTGACCACTGAAGAGAAAGTTGTAAGGTGGAGGGCTTGTGGTGTCTCCTGGAAGGAAGAGAGAGAGTATGGATCTGATTTCCAGCTCTGGTCTGAACTCTCTGGAGAGGAGGATATTCTCCTCACTTTTGCAGGGAATTCAGAGTGGCCCTGGTACTCTTTGGACACTCGAGGATCTTGAATTGTTGGAGACCCAGGAGACAGGCCCTGCACTGTGAGGTGCTTTCTCAAAGGAAAGCTGTAGGGGAAATAGGAGAAGAGATGTCCTCAAAGGGCTGTCAGATAGTAGACAGCTCCAGAATCCCGAGTGGCCAGATTTGAGTAGGCTGGCTTGAGAGGACAGGTGAGACACCCAGTGAAACAACTGTGGAAACTGGGAATGAGGTGAGGGAAGCTGAGATCCTGCAGTCAGCAAAAGGTAGGGATAATGCTAACGCCACTTCCTTCACCCCCATGAGCCAGAGTCAGTAAAGTAAGAACTTACAGTTTGGGCCTTCTGGTTAAGATGGCATTGCTTAGTTCACCCTTTGCAGCCCCCTTTTCTGTGAACACAAAGCAGTGATAGACAGAATACTGTTTAAAAATGGAATGGATAAAGCAGAAATGCAATGGCGGGCCAAACTGCAGCTCAGCAATGGGTGCAGAAGTAAGCAGAGGCTGCTAGAAGTTTGGCTATTAGGAAATGATGTGAAACTCTTGACTGGTGTGGGACCCCACCCCCCCACCCGGCTCATAGAAGACACCTGAAAAACTATGGCTGATCAACACCTGGGACTGTGATTTAGTATATTTTGTACCGAGGAGAGAAGAGTTGATACAGCCTCCTACCCAAGAACTGGGTCAAGCCAACTGCTGCCTACATGACTAGATCTACAATATCCCCAAGATCTCCATGAGGAGACTCAGACCACCCACATAAAGCCAATATCAGAATGGGGAGCCGAGAAAGCTGGATGGAAGCAAGGGCAAAACTGCTAGAAGACAACTGACACACACACACAGACACACACAGATACACAATTGCCATTCAAGATGAGACAGCAAGCTGATGTTCCCAAAAACCTAATAGGAGTGACTGCTAAGACAGTCAATCAAACTAGTAATAGAGAGAATTCATTCTATATGAAATGAAAATAGTAGACCTCAAAGAGAGAAAGGAAAGAAAATATCTGCTAAAAAAGGAGTTAAACAAAATGGGCAGAAATGACACCAGCATGAGCTGATGTGAAGAACCCTCATTTAGAAATCATGGAAAAAAGAATGGTCATTATAATATTTTTAAAAATTCAATAAATGGGATAATCTTCAGACTAGATGTAATTGAAGAGAGAATGTATGATCTCTAAGGCAAAACTGAGAAATTCACCTGTTACTAATTTTGTAGCTTTTTCCAACTCATCTTATGCATTTCACCATATAGTAAATATAAATGTGTCAAAATATTGTGAACCAGTCATACATTTGAACATGCAATTTTCTTATAGTTATTCCATCACCATAAATGAGTAACAGCTTGTGACTAAATTTTATCCAAGTTGTCAGTGGTTTCTCTAGAATAGAGTCCCAAGAGAATTGCTGAGCCGAAAAGTATGAGTGTTTAGTCTTTTGATAAAACTAGACAAATTGTTTCTAATAAATCTTCAACAGTTTTCATTCCCACCCATGATTTATGAAAATGCTTGTTTTATTAAAATACCAAACACTTGATGCAACGGATTAGTGTTTTTTTAAGAGACTCCATTAGGCACAACTTGATATCTCTCTGTTTATATTTGCCTTTTCTCTGACTACTAATGAAGGGAAACATCATTGTGGAAAGAAAAATCTTCTGGAGATCCTCTTTTCCCCTCCTCTATATCTTGCTAGAGAGGGGACAAAAGGTTTCTTTTATACAGCCAGGCTCTCAATTGGTTGTTTTTTAGAATAAAGTCCTATATTTTTATTTCTTTTTTTCCTAACAGCAAGATATGTTTTCACTCTAGCCCTACAAGGGATCATTTGTTGATTCTTGGACTTGATTTAAAGTCCTGAGCCTATAGCACAGGAATTTTTTGTGTTAGCTGTAGGATGGAGACTTGACTACGCCACCTCCGTCAGTCAGGCTGCATTAGGTAAGGCAGATGCTCTGTGGATCTGTGTGGATGACCTGTCTGTGCTCCCTCCTGAGGCTTATCTCACCACTTGTACTTGGATCCCATATCCCCTCACTCCCTCAGGGTTCTTGCCTTTGCAATTATTCTGTCTCTCTATATCCTTTCCTCCTTTTTCCTGGATCATTCCTTCTTTAGCTGTTGGCCAATTTCCCTCTCCCTTTTTAAGGGAACTTGAATTTCTTGAACTCATTGTCAATATTCAGTCTCCACTTCTTCACTTCTCCCTCCTTTTTCTTCAATCAGAATTTTGTCCCAACAGAAACCTTTCTTATCAAGATTATTCATAACCTCCTCATGGCCAAATCTGGTCCTCATCTTTCTTGACTCCTCAGCAGATTTGGCAAAGGTGAATATTATTTCCTTCTTGAACCACCGTCTTCACTTGACTTCCAGGATTCCACTCTCTCCTGGTTCCTCATCTTTCTTGACTCCTCAGCAGATTTGGCAAAGGTGAATATTATTTCCTTCTTGAACCACCGTCTTCACTTGACTTCCAGGATTCCACTCTCTCCTGGTTTCCTTTCTAGCTCCTCTCTATCTCCTTCTTAGTTATTCTTACTTATTTATAGATTCTGTTTTCTGTTTTTCTTTCTTACCTTTAAAGGTTGTAATGTCCCAGGACCCAGTCATCAGAACTTTTTTCCTTCTATTTAGACTGACTTCCTGGTTGAGTTCATCTAATCCCATGGTTTTCAAAATCATGTTCCCAAATTATATCTGCAGGCCCAACCTTGGCCCTGAACTGTGATCTAATAGATCCAGCTCCATTTGAATGTTTATGAGCATCTTCGAATTACAAGTTCAAAGTGGAGTTCATGGTATCCCTAACCCTAAGCTACCCAGTGTTCCAGTCTCAGTAAAGGCCTACCCAACCCCCCTGCACCCACCATATACTTCACTGTTCAGAGCCTTCGAGTGCTCATTTATTCCTTTCTTTCCCACGCACCCAACATCCAACCCACAAGCAAATCCTGTTGCTTTTATATTAGAATAGATCCAGAATCTGACCGTTTCTCATCCTCACCACAGCTACCACCTAAATTACTGTCACCTGGGCTACTCCAAAAACATTTAGCTCACCTCCCTGTTATACCCTTGTCCCCTGATAGTCTGTTCTGTACCCAGCTGCCCCTAGAGCCTCTTCAAATGTAAATGAGATGAGGTTACCCCATGCTTAAAACCTTCAGGTGGCTTCTCACCCAATTAGAATAACTCCCAAAGTCCTTATTGTGGCCTAAGAGACCTCCTTGACTTGGCTCCATGACCTGCTCCCTCCCTCACTCGTTTGGCTCCAGCTACAAAGGCCTTGTCAATCTTTCTTGAACACACATGTATTTCTGCCTCAGGACCTTTATGGTAATTGTTCCCTCCACCTGGTACACTTTCTCCAACAACCCACTGGGCCAGCTCCCTCATCTCCTTCCAGCTTTTGGAAGGATCATTCCCATGATCCTGCTTTATTTCTTTTCCCTACAACCTGAGTCATATCCTAATATACTACATGATTTGCTTACTTATTATTACTTATTACTCTTCATTGGCTGTCTCCCTTTACTAGAACATAAGATCCATGAGCTCAAGAACTGTGTCTGCTTTATTTGTGGATGAATCTCAAGAGACAGAAACAGCACCTGGAATCTAGTACTCACTCAATAAAGATTTAGCGAATGGTCAAAGTGGTTAACTTCATCGATATCCCAAAGAGAAATCACCAGATCAATCATTCATAATGTTCCCTCCAGTTTTTTTGTTTCGTTGTTTTTTTTTGTCTTGTTTTGTTTTGTATGCTGTATGGCAGGGTTCACATTTCATTCTTTTTCCATGCCAAAATCCCGTTATTGCAGCACCATTTGTTGAATTTTTTGTTTGTTTTGCTTGTTTTTTTTTGTGGGGGATTGGGGTAGGGGTGTGGGGGAAGTGCATGGACCTGGGTCTCCTGCATGGCAGACAAGGACTCTTCCACTGAACTGCCCTTGCACTCCCTTCCCTTCAGTTTTAAGAAGGATCAGCAGGAACTGACGGCCAACCAGCTCAGGCAAAAATCAGGAGGGGGCCTTCACTGCATGACCTGGGAAAAGTCACCCCCTCTCCACAGTACTCAGCTCCCATTGGCTAAATGAAGATTTGTTTCCCTGTGCTTCCTGCCCCAGGACACAGTGCAGGACCAGACACAGGGATTCACATTATTAAAGACAGAAAAACTGTCCCCATCTACATTATGCAGCCCATGTCTAAGAGAGAGTTTTGTAAGAGCTGTTTACTGGCTATTTGCTAAACATAATTCTTCCATGAAGGCTTGTCCACCTATTTGGTACCTCTGGGGCCAAGAAAAAATATGCAGAAACTCTGTGTTCCTGTTGATGCAACTTGGATTTATTCTAGTGAGATGAAATATGGCCTAACCACTCCCACTCCTCTGGGGTTGAAATGGCCTTCTCAGGAAAAAAGGACAGTTAAGGACATCTAACATCATTCCATGTAAGTTCTACTGTCGTTTTGAGCCTATATATAAAATTTCAGAGATTATTAAGTTTTAGCTGGTCTTTTTCTTATCTTCTACTTAAGTCCTAGAAGACTGGTACTCATTTTCCTCTTCATGTGTCCCTATGTTGTTTGGCACACAATACTAGCAGGTCCATCAAAGGCAGTTGATTTGGTTCTTGTCAGTTTACTGGACTCTGGGTCATTGGCCCCCAGTTTAAGGAGAACTTGGCCAGGGCACACATCAAACCTACCTTGGAAGACCTGGGATCACCGTTGAGTGTTAACATTTGCAGAACATCACTCAGATTGCAAAGTGCTTGTGCAAACACATCCCAGGAAACCCCAATGAGAACCCAAATAGGGTCAAGATTCTGAGTCTCTGTCTGTGAGAAGACAAACAAACTGAGATACACAGTCAATCTTAGCATCACAGAGTAAACTAAGTGGCAGAGTATGGACCAGAATTTTCTGAGCCCCACAAGTATCTGCCCAGTTCCCCCTTCTGTCTGTGGCTAGGATGCATCTTCTGCCTGTGCACTTGAAAGTGCTTTGCTCATTTCCAGGAACAGCCTTTTCTGCAGGAAAGTCTCTGGGAGCTCTCTGCTCCTCAAACTCTGTACACCCTCAAGTTTCAGCCCAAAGTGGACCTCCTCCTGGAGGTCTTTCCTGCCTTCCCCAGCCCAGAATCATACTATGTTCTCATAGCCCTTACCATCTGGATCACATATTTGATCCAGATGTTGCTGTATTGCAACATCTCAAACCATTGCTTTGCATGGTAACTTGTTTTTTGGGTCATTATTTAACTTTTTGTGCATGTACATTTTGTTTCCCCAACTAGCCTTCATCTCTAGGCAGGAACCATCTCCGCTCATTCACTAATTCATTTATGCACTCACTCAAGAAATATTCTGTGCCATGGAGCTAACCCAATAAACTAGGGAGATGAGATACCTGCTCTCACTGAGCTTATATTCCTTATTTATCCTTTATTTTCCCACAGGACCCCGTATAACCCACCTGTAACCAGCAGGCAAGAGTTAACAGCAACAGCCTTGGTCCAGCATGTTCCCGCAGTGCCCATCACTTTATCTTGTTAAAGCCCAGTGGGGACTTTTTTGAGTAGAAAAGCAGGAAGAAGCACAGAGATGGGGTCTGAGTGGAGCAGTCTGTGAATGACAAGCCCAGAAAGGAATTCCTTCCGGGCTCTGCACTGGGAATAGATCAGGAGCCCCACCCATAAGAAGAGCTGAGACCTTAGACCCTGAAGAGGTCTCCAGGCTCACCAGGGAACACTTCATGGCACAGAAGGGGAAAGTGAGGCAGAAGAGGGTTTGCGGTTGATCTAGTTCTGGACTCCTCACATAATGCTCTGTTCCTAGTGCCCCAGAAGTATAATTTTCTGCTAAAAGGGAAGAGTTATTTTCCTGCTCAGCTGTCGTGAGCATTTTGACACCCAAGGCACATGCAGGTGGTAAAAAGGAAAGAGACAGCGAGAAAAGGAGAGAGTTCACAGCAGAGGTTTCAAATATTTTCTGGCAGTCTGGAATATGCTTGTGCTCCAAGCATGTTGGACTAGAACTTGGAGGAAGCAACCAGCACATGGGCTTGTGCTCAAATTGCTCACATGGGGTGATTAGATGTTGAGTCGATGTGACTAGAGAACTCTATAGAGACTCTTGCTTGAGTGAGAAGGGAGGCGTTGAATCCATCTCTGCCCTTCTCTGGCTGGGGAACGTTGGTAGGTCCCTGCAGCCTGAGTTCTCTGTAGCATGGGGACCACACCAACACTGCCTACCTGCCCACATGGTTAGAGGATTAAATGAAACAACATATAAGAAAGCACCTGGCCCCAAACACTTGATTCATTTCACTCATTCAGAAGTTTGTTTTTCGTTACTTTCAACCACTTTGTGCCTCAAGTTCCAGAAGGAGAATCCCAATTAGTTTTCCAGATGCAGAAGTATCTGCCCCCACGTGACGCTGGCTGCCTTGTGGTTATCATTCTGAAGCTCACCACATCACCCACAGAAGTGGCACTTATGGTTAATCATTTAATGCCTGAAGCCAACGTATTTCCTTTCTCTAAAAAGTATTTCTTATCTGTGAAAAGGGGCTGCTAAACCCTACCCCCAGGGGGTTGCTAGGCCCAATTACATATCCTGGTAGGCCCTCAGCAGGTCGCTTGGAGGACAATTGTACTGGATTATGCAGTAGTTCCTGCCCTCCTTTCCTTCCCCTCCCATTCTAGATTGATATTGCTACAGAGGCAGGGTCCTGTTTCCAGAGGATAAAAGGCAGAGCTGAGATGCTGGGCAAGGCCCTATACTCTTTAGCTGCCCCATTTCCATTCCTGTCCCCCATCTGCTGCAACCTTAAGCACAAGAGTCTCCTTTACTGCTCCAGCCATCAGAGTTTCTGCCACCACCATGGTGACAGGTGAGACATTGTCCTCTTTACAAGGGTGGGGAGGGGATATGAGTTGCTGTGGGGACTGCATGGCAGAAAGATGTCCCTCTCAGCCCCTTCCTCACTTCCCCTCTACTCCTACTTTTGAGCTCAGAGAAGTCTTAGAAGTCAAGTCTGGGCACATCCTTACAGATGACTTATTTCAGTGGCTTCCAAACACTCAAAATTAATTTTCAGTCACAAGGGCAATACATCTACATGTTTTCCATATAAAACATTTAACTGTTCCCCTGAAAATATGTCTACAGTCTTTTCCTGCAATTGAAGTATCTAGTACAATCTTTCACTTTTTGAGGGGTGGGGTACATGGTCCGGGAATTGAACCTGGGTCTCCTGCATGGAAGACGAGTATTCTACCACTGAACCACCCGTGCACCCTGTAATCTTTCATTTTTAGATGGGGAAACTGAGGCCCACTGAGCAGATGTGGCCTCCTCCAGGTAACTCAGGAGTTGGTGGTGCTGGGATCAGAAACCTGGTCTTCTAGTACCCAACACAGGGCTCTTCCCACGATTCTACACTAATCAGGGAAGTGCAAAATGTGAAACTGCCCTGGTCTGAGCTGTAAAGAGGAAGAAATAAAGGTGGAGTTGCTGTGGCTTTAGTGGGAAAAGAAGCCTGGGCTGATCCAAGAATTCTGTAAATTTAGGCCTAAATTTAGTAAGCATCAGTTCTTGATACAAAGCCAATAGGTATAGGGCGGCTGCTGTGGCTCAGCAGGCAGAGCTCCGACCTGCTGTGCTGGAGGTCTGGAGTTCCATCCCTGGTGCCCATATGCAAATTAAAAAAAAAAAAAAAAAAAAAAAGCTCATAAAGCCAATAGGTATAAACCCAGATGTCTTGTTAGAAGAAATAAAAAGATTATTCTTGCATTTTGTGCATTTGGCAATTCCATGCATGTTGGTATATGACCCTGATTTTCTTCCTATAGTCAGTAAGTGTTCTCCATCCCCCTAAGAAGCAATAAACAATTCATCCTGTTTCTGAATCTGAGAGAGGTGAGTGGATCGAGAGAGTGCCCTGGCATGAGAATGGCCTGTCCCAAAGACGAGCTTTAAATAGGACTTGAGACAGATTATCCTGGAGGGGAAGGTGAATGAGGACTTCGTGCTCCAAGGTCGAAGGGCACCCCAGGGCCACAGCCTGGTATGGGGATGCTATTCCTGCTGGTGTGGGGCCTGAGCCCCTGCCTATGGTGCTGGGACAGTGAGACCTGCATTTTGTGGTGTGGCCACTGGGCGCAGGGACCGCCATGGCCACTGAGGCTGTAAGAACCCCCTTTCCAGCCAAGGAGAGGAGAAGGCCAGGAGATGAGGACACAGGACTTCCGATCAACCTTGCTTAAGGAAGGCCCAAGCAAGAGAGTCCTTTCTTGTAATAAAAGCAACTCATGCATATGGTGAAAATTGAAAACGCATAAGAGAGATAACAAGGAAAAGAGAGGCTCCCTCTTTCCTCACTGCCTGGTCTCATTTTCCAGAGGTAACACAATTAGTGTTTTTTATTTATGTACATATAATGACATTATGAATACAAAGCAAAATACACCCACAGGAGTATTCACTTTTGTTCTCTGCCTTTCACCATCTACTTTGAAGATCATTCTGTATCAGCTTGCTTGATGCTTTGTTCATTTTATTAGAGAAATTGTTGGTTTGCAGAAAAATCATGCAGCCCACAGAGTTCACATATACTCCCACCCCCCCACACACACATTATTAACACTCTGCATTAGGGTGGCACGTTTATTACAATTAATTAAAGAATATTATCATAACAGTACTACTAGTTACAGTCCAAGGTTTGCATTAAGGTTCATTGTTTGTGTTGTACAGTTCTATGATTTTCAAAAATTTTATTCTAGTAACGTATATATACCCTAAAACTTTCCCTTTTAACCACATCCAAATATATAATTCAGCGGCGTTAACTACATTCATAGTGTTCTGCTTCCCTCCCACCATCTGTTACTAAAACTTCATTTGTTCTAAACAGAAATTCTGTACCAATTAAGCATTCTAGTTTCTGACTCTATGAATTGCTTATTCTAGTCACTCTGTATCAGTGAGCTCATACAATATTTGTCCTTCTGTGTCTAGCTTCTCTCACTCAACATGACGTCCTAAAGTTTCATCTAGTTGTCAATGTATCAGAACTTCATTCTTTTCTTTTTACGGCTGAATATTACTCCTTTGTATGTATATACCACTTTTTCTTTTCCTTTTTTTTAAAATGTTTTTTTATTGTTAAATATAACATATAAATAAAGAAAAGAAAAGAAACAAAAAACAGTGATTTTCAAAGTACACTTCAGCAAGTAGTTGCAGAACAGACCTTACCACTTTTTGTTTATCCTTTCATCGGTTGGTGGATGCTTGTGTTGGTTCCATTTTTTTGGCAGTTGTGAATAATACTGCTTTGAACATTGGTGTGCAAATATCTGTTGGAGTCCCTGCTTTCTGTCAGGTCTCAGAAAAGGAACTTTACATATAAAATGGACTCTGTGACCCAGAGGCCTCTCAGTTTCTTTCTCTCAGCCCCTTTCCCTCAGCTTCTTTTCCAGAGCCTGATGTTTGAGAGACAGAGCAGTGTGTCAGTAACAGAGCAGTGTGTCAGAACCCCAGCAACCCATCAAATCATAAGTTAACAAGCCCCCATCCAATCATGGTGGACACCCTCCCCTCCTGACGTCACCCCCTTTAAAACACAGCCCCCAGAACAAAGATGCAGAGCCATTTTCTCTTTCCTTTTGCTTGCTCCCCAGGCGGGTGCCATTTTCAGGCTTCCACCTGCCTTCTCCCTGCTCCCTCACTTTCAATAAACCTGTTAAGTTTTGACTCGCTGTCTCGTGTGGGACCCTTAACGACGCCATGCCTAACACTTTCTATTTCTTTGGATATATATCTGGAAGTGGGATTGCCAGGTCATATGGTAATTCTATATTAAACTTTCTGAGGAGCCGTCAAACTGTTTTCCACAGCAACTGCATTACTTTACCTTCTACCAACAATGAACAAGTGTTCCCTATTTCTTCACATCCTCTCCAATACTTATTTTCCATTTTTAAAACAGTAGCCATAATGGTGGGTATGAAATGGCATCTTGTGTCTTAAAATAATAATAAATTCTTTATTTTAAATTATGGTAAAATATACCTAACATGAAAATCATTTTAGCCATTTTAAGTGGACAATTCTTTGACCCTAAGTACAGTGACAATACAGTATAACTTTCACCATGATCTATTTCCAGACTGTTTTCACCATCCCAAATCAAAACTCATATTCATTTAGTAATAACTTCCTAGTCTCCCTTCCCCCAGCCCTGGTAACCACTATTCTGCTTCCTGTGTCTATGAATCTGTTTGTTTTAAGTATTTCACATAAAAGAAATCACACAATATGTGTCCTTTTGTATCTGGCTTATTCCACCAAAGCAACCACATTGTAGCATGCATCAGAACTTCACTTCTTATAACCGAATACTATTCCATTGTATGGATATACCACATTTTGTTTATCCCCTCATTCGTTGATGGACATTTGGGCTGCTTCCACCTTTTGGCTATTATGAATAATGCTGCAATGAACAGTGTCATACAAGAATCTTTTTAAATACCTGTTTTCAATGTTGGAAGGGTTGTACCTAGGGGTGGAATTGCTGGGTCACATGCTAATTCTATGTTTAACTTTCTGAGGAGCCACCAAACTGTTTTCCACAGCAGCCGCACCATTTTACATTCCCACCAACAATATAAGAGGGTTTCTGTTTCTCCACATCTTAGCCAGCACTTGTTATTAGTTTAATACTAGCTTTCCTACTGGGTGTGAAGCACCAATCTGATATGTTTTGACATATGTACCATTATTGAGATAGTTAATAGCCATCACCCCAAAAGTTTGCTCACTGACTTTTGGAATCAGGGTCAGTGTCAGAAAGACACAAGGACTTGGGGGCAGTGGTGAGAGTCCTGGGACAGGGGTGCTGGGTGGTGTCCTGATGGTACTGTTCCTGTAGGTGATCTTGCTATGTTCCTAGCTTACCTCGCATGTGTGGAGGTTTCTGACCCTTACTTCCTCAGTCCATCAATTCTTAAGTGTAGCTCAAGTTATGCAGAGCTGGTTTCTGTTGCTTGTAGTCTAAAACCTTGACCAACAGTTGAGGAGGAGGGATGGAAAAGGTGATCAGATAGGGTCCTAGGCAGGGGCCACCACAGACCCTTCAAACTCATCCAGGCAGAGTGCTCCAGGGGCATGGTTTCTGCTGGGGTTGTCCCTCTCCTTATACAGTCTGCTTCACTCCAGGGTCCAGCCTCTCCATGGGCCCCTTACAGCATGCAACAGGGACTGCTTAATACCAGCACAAGAGACTTGGATCAGCTCTGCCCTCTCTCTCCTCTTATAGGAGCTCTGGGCACAGGTGCTCCCTAGTCTCCACCTGGACCCCGGGTTACCCAACCCCTACCTGCTGACATAATACTAAGATTATGCAACTACTTAGTGATAATTGAGGCAGAGTAGGGTGGAGGTTGGGAGTGCAGATGCTCAAGTTGACTTGACCAAGTTCTGAATCCTGCACTGCCACGTTCAGTTATGAGTCCTCAGGCCTCTATTTCCTCATCTGTAAAATGGGGATAATAATAGCACTTGCCTCACAAAGTGTTCTGAGGATACAATGAAATGATCTTTGTAGCGTGAGAGGTGTTTTCTTCTATGTTAGTATCCTATTTTATTTACATTATACTCTTTATAAACCAAGGAAAACAGAACTTTTCTTTAAAATGATATTTTTCTTATTAATTCTGTAACATGATATTATCTCAGCTAAAACTATTTTTTTGCTTTAATCAAAGTATAAAATGATTAGCAATCCCAAATGATACATTCTACTTAAAATTTACAAAAAAAATGTTCCCTAGATAGACATTTAATAGATAAAACAAGCACTTGTAAAAAGTTCTTTGAAAGCGGGCCTAGGGATATGACCTGCAGACTTTTTACCTTGGGCAATCCTGATAGCAGCCTTGTGAGGTTTTCATGATCAGCCCTTTTCACAGATGATGTTCAGAGAAATTAAGCAATTTACCCAGGATCACAAATCCAGCAAGTGGCAGGACTGAAATTTGAACCTGTTGATCCCTGAACTCTTGTTCCTAAACTCTGGGCCCTACCATGTGTTGGTCCTAGCGGTTGCCCTCTGGCTGGGGTGAGCACTCGCAGGGCCCCATTTTGTCTACCCAGAAGGCTGGCCTTGCCCTTGTCTTCCTGTCAAGGCTTCTCATTTTGCAGTGGCCCTAAACCCTTCCGACTGAATGCCTCCAAGTCCTTCCGCACCCCCATGCCTCTGCCTCAGGCCGCTCTCCTCAGGGGGAGATGTAGTAGTCACTTAGCAGAGGCCATGTTCACAGCTCTCTGACACTAGGAGAGGCTGTTAGGACTGAAAGTTATTCATCCGAAGTCTCGGTCTCCTTTATGGATCTGGGACCCTAGCCGGAGCTGTGGTTTGGGAAAGAGGAGCAACAAAGGTTAAGGAGCAGATCATCAAGTGTCAAGGGCTGTGCAGAAAAGAAGGAGAGGCTTGACTGTGTGTGTGTGTCTCATGTTGAGGGGTGGAGGGGTAGAAGGTGGGTGGCAAAGAGCCTAGGATATGGATGCAATGGACAGAAGAGTTTAGCACACATTCCCAAAGCCTTCTCCTGTTGTGCCCACCTGAAGAAAAGGCCTGTTTTGTACTTTATTCAGGACAACCCCTCACCCTACCCTATACATGAACATCATCGATCAACAGCTAACCTGTTTCACAGGAGGCTCTATCATTGCCTCCTGGGGGTTCTCTTATATTGATGGAGACTTACCACCTTAGCTGGAACAGAAGTAGCTGTTTCTCTGAGTTCTGTGTATGAGTCTTGCTTACCCACATCATCAGGCAGTGTGCAGAATGCAAGCATGGACAGCCTGGGTCTGTCTCTTGCCACCATTTACCTGGGACACTTGGGCCCAGGCAAAACCACTGTGTATACCCTTATTAATCAGGCAGAATCAGTGTGAGTGCCCTTGATGCCAAGTGGCAAGTGGAAGAACTTCTTCTTGGGCTCTTCGGAGGATGAGCTGCCCCAGGCATTGAGTGACTGAGTCATCAGTTTTCCAGGACTCTGTTTAGCACTGAAAGTCCTATTTCCCCTGCAAACCCGCAGTCCCAGGCAAACCAAGACAGTTGGTTACCCTACACAGACATTGGTGGTTCTCACTCTTCCAACCTTTTTTCAGGGCTCCTAAGTGTGAATGGCAGGGAGCAGAGCCCTGCTGAGGGACGTGCCCATGACCCTTCTGAGGCACCAGCAGCTTCCTGAGTGTTAGCTGTTGGACATCAGCAGCAGGCCAGTTTCTCAGGAATTTGGGTTAGAACCCTGCCAGCTGGAGATTTCCACAGCGTCACCAGGGGATTGCAAAATCATACTTCTGGAATGACATGACTTCAGAAAGGAAATCAAATTGAATGAAGTTCTTTTGAAGGGCCAAATCTTGGCCTGAGACACAACAGTGATAGGATTCTCCAGAAGTGAGCAGCTTGCATGTTTTTAATAAAGGAAGCCAGAAACAGATTCTATTTCCAGATCAGGTGTTGACCTTGTGCCAGATGCTCTATTAGCACATTGTACATTGTATTATCTCATTGAATTCTTATCACAACCTGAAGAGGCAGGTACTGAGATCAAGTGAAGCCATGGCTATGAAGCACTGGTCGCAATTGTGAATGTTAAGTTTTAGCTATAATTAAAAATAATCATTACTCTTGTTTTAGAAAAAAACAACTGAGGTTTGAAGGGGTTAGTGATATACCCAGGGCCCCACACTCTGAATTGTCTGATTCAAAAGTCCTTTAATCTTATTCACCCATATCAGTATTTCTTACACTTGTGTGATTATTAAAAATTCAGCTTCTTGGGCTCTTCTGTCAGAGATTATAATTTATTCAGTCTGATGTAGGGTGGTTATTATGACATGAAGGCAGTATAACGAGTGTTTATAAGCATGAGCTTTGGAATCAAGTAGCTCTGCTTTGAGGTCCAACTCTACACCTTGGACTAAGGTACCTGTTTTATGGGGAAGGAAATGCAGCAATGGGTACATGACAGGGAAATCCACTTCTCCTAACACTTCCCTGGAAGCAAATGAACTTATTGATTTGAGTGTACTCACCCAAGTTTCAGGACTTCATGTGGTGGCTTAAGCACACGTAAGTGGCATTAGTGCTTGCAAGTTTGTGTAATTGAAGTCCAAATTCAACAGTGGCCAGAACTTTCTATAGACCTGGCCAAGAGGTGTTTTTCTCCCAGGCCCTTCCCCATGAAGCAGTGCTATCATGTTCCAGAGTAGAATTCAAAGGAGTCTTGGAGAATCCTAAATCTGAACTTGCTAGATTGCTATGTGTCCAGGCAGGGGGACAAAACTTATTTAACTGTTTAATTGATAAATACTTTTATATTTCAAATATACTTAAAATATTTAGACATAATATATATGGGTCTTCATTTGTACCCTTTTCTTCATCTCCTACAAATAATAGGAGGCAAAAATGCTAGAAGTTCCCTGGCATATCCAAAGGTTCCAAAAATTCAGGGAGATGGGAACACATTCAGAATGGATCAGTTATGTGCAATCTACTTAGTATTACTAGCACTCCAAACCATACCCTCTAGGATAACTTGGAAGATACTCCTTTCATCAAGGCATTAAGATATATGTTAAGGAGGGAGGCACCAGCATCTTTGAAGAGTTTTGCCTTGGCTGTGCTTTCCAGTGAGATGACAATAGTGGGGGATTCTATGATAGAATTCAATTCCTTCTTCTCTGTGGGTACAATGGGATTCTGTGGCAGAGGCCAGGCGTCAATGCTTAACTATTAACTATTAGAGACATGGTGGACACAATTACCACAATAAGCACAAGGGTGGACTGGTAAATAGAAGGTTTTGGCTTACATGGCCTTAGGGCTTGGCAAAGAATTCTTGGACTTAACAACAAGAGCATGATCCATAAAAGGAAAAATTGATAAATTGGACTTCATAAAAAAAATCTTTTGCTCTCAAAAGATCCTATTAAGGGAATGAAAAGACAATTACTAACTGGGAGAAAATGTTTGGAAATTACATATCCAACAAAAGACTTGTATCTGGAAAATATAAAGAACTCTTGAAACTCAACATTTAAAAAACAAAATCTAGTTGAGCAAAAGACATGAACAAGACATTTCGCCAAAGAAGATACACAAGTATAAAATAACATGATACCATGTTCAACATTATTAGCTATTAGGGAAATACAAACTAAAACCACAATGTTATATCACTACAAACATATCAGTATAGCTAAAATAAATCAGTGACAACACCAAATGCTGGCAAGGATACACAGAAACTGGATTACTCATACGTTGCTGGTAGGAATGTAAAATGCTACTCTGGAAAATTTCGACAGTTTGCTACAAAATTAGACATGCAAATACCAAATAACCTGGAAATTATAGCTAAATAGCCTTGAGCATTTAGCCCAAAGAAATAAAAACACATTTTGTTTACACACCAAATGTTCATAGAGATTTTGGTCATAATAGTTCAAAACTGGAAACAGCTCAAATGTTCTATAGCAGTGAATGGTTAAGCAAATTGTGGTAAATTCATACCAAGGAATTCAATTAAAAAAATAAAAAGTAATAAGCCATTGATACACTCAACAACTGGATGAATCTCAAGGAAATTATGCTAAACAAACAAACAAAAAACCAACTTCAAAAAGATACATACTTCATGGTTTCATTTACATAGAACTCATGAAAAAATAGGAATTTTAGAGATGGAGAACAGATGAGTGACTGCCAAAGGCTAAATATGGAGGTGGTTGTGGCTGTGAAGGGGTAAGCATGAGGGAATGTTGTGGTGATGGTACAGTTAAGTCACCTGATTGTGGTAGCGGTTACACAAAGTGGTTACACAAAGCTATACGTGATAAAATTGCATAGAGTTTACATACACTCACATACAAATGAATGTATGTGTAGTGAAATCTGAGTATGGCCTGTGGATTGCACCAGTGTCAAATTTATGTTTTGATATTGTGCTACAGTTACGTAAAATGTTTACATTGCAGGAAATTGGTTGAAGGTTCTGTGTACATTTCTTTGCAACTTCCTGTGAATCCACAATTATTTCAAAATTAAAAAACAAAAAAGGCTGATAGTTTTAAGGGAGTCCTGAAATAAGCAAAGTTTCTTAACAGGTCCTGGGTGTGGTACAAGTTGCCCTACCTCTTGGATTTTATGACCCAGCAGATCCACTAATATTGGAAGTGTCTGTGGTAGAGATGCTACATAGAGATTTTGGCAAGGTCAGTAAGAATTACCAAGCAGATCACAGGAGTTTTGGAGTATGGCCATGCTCTCTTATGCCAACAGTATTATCCATTTGAAAAGCAGGTCCTGGCTTGCAAGTAGGGCCCGGTAGAGAGTGAAAGTTGACACTGGGGACACCAGTGACTATGTGACCTGAACTACCCATCATGAACTTATTATTATAATCCAAGAATCGTAAAATTGGACAAGCATGGCTGCTTCCCATTACAAAATGGAAATGGTTTACAGGAGACCCAGCCTGAGCAGGTCTAAATGGCATATGTAAACTTCATGAGAAGGAGGCTCAGACTTCTCCATGGCACCTGCTTCTATTTTTGTAAGGGAGTCCCCTAAAATCAGTTAATGAAAGAAAGAAAGCATGGGTCTATTTTACAGTATTGTGTGCTGGAAGTAGATAGCCACTGCACTACATCCCCTCTGGGGTGGTCCTGAAAGGTGGTCAGTAAAGGAAAATCTTCCCAGTGAGCTGAACTTTGGGCAGTGCATCTGGTTACCCATTTTGTGTAGAAGAGAGATAGCCTGAGGTTTGGATCTATACCTACTTGTGGGCAATGACTAACAACAGATAGGTTGGCTGGTCAGGGATTAATAAGGTCAGACTTAGAAAACTGGTGATAAGGAGGTCTGGGAGAGGAGTGTGTAGCTGGACCTCTTGAAGTAAATAAGAATGTAAAGAAATTTATGTCCCACGCAAATACCCACCAGAGGCACCCACATTAGAGGAGGCTTGCAATAATCAGGTGGCCATGATGACCTGTCATATGGATGTCAACTGCTCTTGCCCCATGTTCCAGTTTGAATCTGTGGTGGACGCCAGAAAAGCCATGTCCTTTAATCTTCATTCAATATTGCTGGGTGGGAGCATTTTGATTGCTTCCATGGAGATATGACTTACTCAATTGTGGTTGGTAATTTTGATTACATGATTTCCATGGAGGTGTGTCCCCACCCATTGAAGGTGTGTGTGGGGGGAGCATTTGGAGTTCTTGCTGGAATCCTTTAAAAGAGGAAACATTTTGGAGAGAGTTTTGTAGAGCCACGAGAAAGCCAGCAGATGCCGCCATGTTCACCATGTGCCCTTCCAGCTGAGAGAGAAACATGAACTTCATCGGCCTTCTTGAACCAAGGTATCTTTCTCTGGATGCCTTTGATTGGACATTTCTATAGACTTGTTTTAATTGGGACATTTTGTCAGCCTTAGAAGTGTAAACTAGCACTTATTAAATTCCCCTTTTTAAAAGCCATTCCATTTCTGGTATATTGCATTCAGGCAGCTGGCAAACTAGAACAGATTTTGGTACCAGGTATGGGGTGCTTCTGTGGTTTGCAAATACCAAACATGTTGGAACGGCTTTTTAAATGGATAAGGGGAAAGCTTTGGAGAAGTTGTGAGGAGCTTGATAGGGAAGGCCTAAAATGCTTTGAAGAGACTGTTGGTAGAAATGTGGACTCTAAAGATACCTCTGACCAGACTCTAGACAGAAATGAGACATGTGTCATTACATACTGGAAGGAAGGTGAGCCTTGTTTTAAAATGGCAGATAACCTGGCAAAATTGACTAGTGGCTTTGGCTGGAAGGCAGATTTTAAAAGCCATGAACTTGGATATTTACCAGAAGAGATCTCTAAATTAAATGTCAAAAGTGCAGCCTGGTTTCTCCTCACAGCTTATAGTGAAATGCGACAGGAGAGAGAGAAGCTGAAAACTGAACTCTTGGGTACAAAGAAACCAGAAGTTGATGTTCTGGAGAATTCTGGGCTTCCTGGAAAGGAGACCCCAGAGAATAATGCCCCACATGAGGATTTGGCCAAATGTGGAACCAGCCAGCCATTTCAGAGAAAGCCAGGATTGGACATGGAGTTATCCAGGAAGGACTTGTGGAAACTCCTTATGTCTGATGGGCATGATCCAAGACTACTACATTGAAAGCCAACAAGAGTGTTGTGGGATCTGTATAAAGAGAATCACTGCCAGTTGGGAGTGAGAGGGACAGAAAAGGGACACATTGGAGGAAAAATAACTTCAGAGGCAAAGCCATGGAGGTTGAGGTCTGAAGTCAAGAAGCCTCAGGCCAAGAGACCGGACCCACCCAAGTGCTTGGAGAGGGTGAGCTTACCCCAAAGGCAGAGGATGGGCCTTCCAGCTCCTTGCAGTGGAAGACTCATGCCATCTCAGGACTTGGGGAGGGTGAAGCACATTCCTTGGGGTTTGGGGAGAGCCTAGCTGCCACCACATGGAGGCGTTGAGTGGGTGCCCCAAAGATGGCAGAGAGCCTGAGTGCAGTCCCGATGCTTGGAGAGAGTTGAGCCGAGGAAAAGGTGGTCTCCTCAATGTCCCCCAAGGTTGCATTAGGAGAGAGGCAAGCCACTGCCTCTCTTGGAAAGTGCCTTGGAAAGCGTGGGACTGCTGCTTTCTAAAGCCTTGAAGATAAATGACTCTCAGACTTTGAAATCTAATGGACTTTGCCCTGCAGGTTTTCGAAACTGCTTGGGTCCTGTGACCCCTGTGTTCCTTCCTCCTTATGGAAATGGGTATATGTATCCTAGGAATGGTCCTCTTCTGTATGTTGGCACTAAATAATTTGTTGTGAGTTTTATAGGTCCAGAGCCAGAGGAGAATTTTGCCTGAGGACAAACCCTGCCTGTAACTAACTTTGATGAGATTTCATACTGTTTCTAACTTTGTATTGTGTTTGTATGATTACTGAAATGGTTTAAGGTTTTCTAATACTGTTATGGAATGAATATATTTTGCATTTGGAAAGAGCATGTCTTTTTGGGGTCCAAAGGGTGGAATGTGCCAGTTTAAATTCTGTAGTGGACCCCAGAAAAGCCATGTCCTTTAATCCTCATTCAGTATTGCTGGGTGGGAGCATTTTGATTGTTCCCATGGAGATGCGGTCTACCCAATTGTGGTTGGTAATTTTGATTAGATGATTTCCATGGAGGTGTGTCTCCACCCATTGAAGGTGGAGTTGCTTGCTGGAATCCTTTAAAAGAGGAAACATTTTGGAGAGAGTCCTTTTTGTAGAGCCATGAGAAAGCCAGCAGATGCAGCCATGTTCACCATGTGCCCTTCCAGCTGAGAGAGAAACATGAACTTCATCGGCCTTCTTGAACCAAGGTATCTTTCCCTGGATGCCTTAAATTGGACATTTCTAGACTTGTTTTAATTGGGACATTTTCTCAGCCTTAGAAATGTAAACTAGCAACTTATTAAATACCCCTTTTTAAAAGCTATTCCATTTCTGGTATATTGCATTCTGGCTGCTAGCAAACTAGAACACCCCAGCTACCCTGGTGTTTGCTCCATAGGGTTGTGTTGGGCTCAACAATGTGGCTTTCCCTCATCATGGCTAATCTGGCTTCCATCACTGTTGAGTGCCTCACTTGACAACAAAGAGGCCAACGTTGGTTCCTCCATACAGTACTGTTTCCTGGGAAGATTAGCCATATACCTGATGGCAGGTGAATTAAATTTCTCCTCTCATCACAGAGTGGGCAGAGGTTTTTCCTCACAGGTAGAAGACATATTCTAGAGATAGATTTGCTTCATGCCTGCAGTGTTTCTGTCTAATTTCCATTCACAGACTTGTGGAATGTCTGCTCCATTGCCCTGGTGCTTCTCAAACTATTTGTGAGGAAGGACCAGTTTTTAAAAAAAAATTCTCATTATATCATGTATCAATATCTTATAAAATACAATAAAATAAATTATTAGGAAAGTAATTATGCACTTGAATGCCATGGTAATGTTAAAATATTAAAAATCCATAAATACTTTCTCTCACTTTCTGTACTTATCATACTGAGTATTGGTAATAAACAGTTTATGAACTGGCATCAATCCCTAGCTGTATTTTGTCTTGCATCACCAAATATCCCCTCCAATCAAGGGAAATATGTTTTGAAAAATGAAGTGAAGAAATTGGTGCACACCTGTGGAATTTATTGATCTTACTAAGTGCCATATTATGCAAAAGCAATTGCCATCATAGGAAAGCTGAAGGATGAGTTACGTGCCAGCTGAGAGATGTAAACCTGCAAAGTTGCTGAACTATAGGATGAAGTGTATACCTTAAACCAGCACCAATATAAAGTGTCATCTCTTTCATATCCAAAATGTACCAATGGAGGTTGGAACGGTCTCACTTTATAACTTGCCTAAAGAATTTTTGCTTCTAGTTACTATGACCTTAGATTCAATGGGTTTGGAGATCTTAAAGCCCAAGGGAGGAACAGTTTAAGCAAGGAACATAGTCATGATCCCAGTGTATTTGAATCTGAGATTGCACCCTGGCCATTTTGGCTCCTTATGCTGTTGAACCAACTGACAGAAAACAGGGTCACTGTCTAGACCTGAGTCTGCTTAGCCAAAGGGATTCACTGGGGCAAACTTACTACTCTTTTATCCAGTAGTCTTGGTCAGTAGAAGACTGTAGCAATAGGGTGCAGCTTTGGATCATGCTACCAAGTAAAGAATCCTGTTCATCCAAGATATGGCAGAGGGCAAGGAAATAGAATGGGGCTGAAGAAGGCAGCCATGGTCATGAACATAGGCCTGTGAGCAACTACAGAAGTGGGAACTATAGGAGGTATTTTAAAGCTAATTGTCTCATCTTTTCCCTCTACTTTGTATGAAGAACACTGGTGGCTAAATTTAGTATGTCAGAATTAACATCACCCCATTATAATATAATGATGAGATTTTGTGTTTTCCTTATATTGAAGACATAAATATTTCACTCAATGAAGAACAAGAATGAATTTTGAGGGACAAAAGGAGTGAACACACTAAATAAATTCTATTTGCATCTCCTGATCCACTTTCCACATGCTTCCACTCTATTCGAGGCCCCAAGAGGCTGGCTTGCACTAGTCTACGTAGAAGGTGTCCCTTTGCCCTTGGGCTACTACTTGGGTTCAGCCTATGCACAGCCGAAACCAACTAAAAATAAAGGAGTACCCCAAGGAGGAGAGTGAGGTCAGAATGTTTATTCCCCCAGCCAAAGGACCAGGAAAGGGGCAGCCTAGCAAACAGGAAACTTTTAGACAATAAGTATTACAGCTAAACACCACAGATAAGCTGTAATATGATCCAATCCCCTCCAACAGAAACCAAGCAGGGAGTCTGGTCTTCTACCTACACAGGCTCTAAGGAAGAATTCTAATGTCCCCTACTCTGTGAGGTATCAGAGAAGGTGCCGGGACTTTTCATCTCTGCTGGGCAGTACTGAGTGCCCCACTACATGTTGGTGGAGACCACATGTGGAGCCCCCATGTCCACCTTACTCTCATCTGACAAGGGTGATGACTTTCATCACTACCTAGTGACAATGACAACACCAAGATGTCAGAGATATTGAATTACCTGCCAAAGATTTTAAAGCAGCCATCATAAAAAGGCTTTGAGCAGTTAAAAATATGCTTGAAACAAACGAAAAATTGAAAAATCTCCACAAAGAAATAGAGTCTTTGCAAAGAATTAGAAGATATAACAAAGCACCAAATAGAAAATTTAGAGATGAAAAATACAAAACTTAAGTAGAAAAGCTCAGTGGATGGGATCAACAGAAGAATGGAGAGGACAGAGGTACGAATAAGTGAACTTGAATAAAGAGTAATAGAAATTAGCCAATCTGAAAAGAGAAAAAATGCACCAAAAAAAATGAATACAGTCTCAGAGACTTGTCTGATTATAATGAAAGATCTAATGCCTCTGTCATTGCAGTCCCAAAGGAAGATGAAAAATAAGTGGATTGAAAAAATACTTGAGGACATACGGGATGAAAATTTTCCATATTCAGAAAGAGGATAAACTATAGATTCAAGAAACTGAGCACTCCCCAAAGAGGATAAGGCTAAAGAAATCCACACCAAGACACATAATAGTTAATTTTCTGAAAACAAAAGGCAGAAAACAAGTGGAAAATTATGGAAGAAATGACACCTTCAGACTGAAACCCACACATAGAAATAAAGAGAACCAATAAGATACCTACAAACAAAATATAAAAGTCAGTATAAAAGTACTTTTTATTTCCAACACTTTTCTTTTTCTACCTGATTTAAAACACAACTGTATATAGTAATAACCATAAAACTGTGTTGATAGGCTTTATGCTATTGTGTATAATATTAATAGCTTTATAATATATGTATATAATATTAATAGCCCAAAGAATGGGAGAGGGAAGAGAATTAAACAGGAGCAAAGTTTTTGTGTACTGCTGAAATTATGTCGATATTATTAAAACTCCATTGTTAAAAATGTTAATTGTAACCTCAAAAGCAACCCATAAGAAAATAAAATAGTTATAGTAAAAGAAAGGGAATTACAGTAGCACACCAGAAAATATCTACTAACAGAAAAGAAAACAGTAATGAAGGAAAAGAGATACAAAAAATAAATAAAACATATAAAAAAGCATATGAAAAGCATACCTTAACAGTAACTAAATTAAATGTAAATGGATTGAACACTCCAATAAAAAGGCAAATATTGGCAGAATGGATACAAATAACATATTCCAACTATATGCTGAAACACACTCAGAACATGAAGACAAATGCTCATATCTTTCTACTCAGATTAAAAGTAAAAGGATAAAAAAGATATACCATGTAAATGTAACCAAAAGAGAGCTGGATCAACTATACCAATATCAGAAAAATTAGAGTTTCAGACAAAAATTTTCTCTAGAGGCAAATAATTATATTTTATAATAATAAGAGTATGCCCATCATGAAGACATAATAATTAAAAATAGATGTGCACCTAACAAAACAGCCCCAAAATACCTGAAGCAAAACCAGATAGAATCAAAGGTAGAAATAGACAATTCAACAATAATAGTTAGAGACTTTAATACCTGACTTACAATAATGGGTAGAACAACTAGACAGAAGATCAACCAAGAAATAAAATACTTCAACAGCACTATAAGCCAATTAGATCTAAAAGATTTTCTATAAGACACTCTAGCCAACAACAGCAGAATACACATCTTCTCAAGTGCACATTGAACATTCTCCAAGATAGATCATATGTTAGGCCACAAGACAAATCTCATTAAAATTAGCAGGATTTAAATCAGACAAAGTGTGTTCTCTGACTTCAATGGAATGAAATTAGAAATCAATAACAGAAAACTTCTGAAATTCCAAATATGTGGAAACTAAACCACACACTCCTAATTAATTAATAAGTCAAAGAAGAAACTACAAAGGAAATTATAACATATTTGAGGTGAATTAAAGAAAACCCAACCTACCAAAGTGTGTGGATGCATTTCATGTAGTGCTTAGAGGAAAATTTATACCTATAAATAAACATCTATATTAAAAAGAAGAAAGACCTTGACCCAATCACATAACCTTCTGCTTTAAGAAATTAATAAGGTAGAGCAAACTAAATAAAAATCAAACAGTAGGTAGAAAATAATAGTAAAGATTAGAGGGGAGATAAATGATATATAGAATTGAAAAAATCAAGAAAATCAACAAAACTAAAAGCTGGTTCTGTGAAAAGATGAGCAAAATGGATAAACTTTTAGCTCGATTGATTTAAAAAAAAGAGAGAGAGAAAGGACGCAAATTATTACAATCAGGAATAAAAGGGGGGTCATTACTGCCATCCCTAGAGAAATAAAAAAAGATTCCAAGGGAATATTATGAATAATTGTCCTAGCAAATTATATAACTTAGATGAAATGGACAAATTCCTAGAAGACTGAAACTATTAAAACTGACCCAAGAAAAAATAGAAAATGTAAATAGATTTATTACAAGAAAACAGATAGACTTACTAATGGTAATTTAAAAAATTACCCATAAGGAAAAGCCAGGCTCAGATGACTTCATTAGTGAATTCTACCAAGTGTTTAAAGACAAACTAACATCAATTGTCTACAAGGCCTTTCAAAATATAAAGAGAAGGGGATACTGCCCAACTTATTCTATGAACCCCATACTACCTTGATACAAAAAAACAGAAAGTAAATCACAAGAAAAGAAAACTATAGACCAATATCCCTTATGAATACAAACATAAAAAATCACGAGAAAATACAAGCGAACGGAATTCGGCAACATATAGACAGAATTGTACACCATGACAAAGTTGGATTTATCCAATGAATTAAAATTACTTCCTTTGAAATACAATGTAATATACCATATTAATAGAATAAAATACAAAATCCATACTGTCTCAAGAGATGCACGCAAAGCATTAAACATAATCCAACATCCTTATATAATAAAAACAATGAATGAATTAGGAATAGAAGAGAAATTCCTAACTCAATAAAGAACATCAAGGGAAAAATCTACATCTAACATTATACATAATTTGAAAGCCTGCACTCTTACCCCCTAAGTTCAGGAACTAGACAAGGATGTCCACTTTCAACACTTCATTCAACATTGTAACATAGGGCAATTAGGCAAGAAAACAATGAATGGAATGAAAGAATAAAATCTATCTCTATTCACAAATGACATGATCTTGCATATAGAAAATATTAAGGAATCCACATGCAAAAAGCACAGCTAACAAATGAGTTTAATATACAAGATCAGTATAAAAAACCTAATTTATTTTTATACACTTGCAATTAAAAATCTGAAAATGAAATTAAGAAAGCAATTCTACTTACAATACCTTTAAAAATAATAAACTACTTTGTGATAAATTTAATGAAAGAAATGAAAAACTGAAAATTCCCAAAATTACAAAACATTGTTGAAAGAAATTAAAGAAGGTCTAAAGTAATGGAGAGTCATTCATGTTCATGGGTCAGAACTTTAATATTGTTAAGATGACAATACTTCAGAAATTGATTTACAGTTTCAATGAAATCCCTATCAAAACCCCAACTGGCTTCTGTGCTGGTTTGAATGGATGTATGTCCCCTAGAAAAGCCATGTTTTAATCAAAATCCCTTTCGTAAAGGCAGAATAATCCCTATTCAATACTGCATGTTTGAGACTGTAATCAGATCATCTCCCTGGAGGTGTGATTTAATCAAGAGTGGTTGTTAAACTGGATTAGGTGATGACATGTCTCCACCCATTTGGGCAGATCTTGATAAGTTTCTGGAGTCCTATAAAACAGGAAATGTTTGGGAGAATGAAAGAGATTCAGAGAGAGATTCAGAGAGAGCAGAGAATGCTGCAGCACCACGAAGCAGAGAGTCCATGAGGCAGCAACCTCTGGAGATGAAGAAGGAAAACGCCTCCCAGGGAGCTTCATGAAACCGGAAGCCAGGAGAGAAAGCTAACAGAAGACACCGTGTTCACCATGTGCCCTTGCAGCCAAGAGAGAAACCCTGACTGTGTTCGCCATGTGCCTTCTCACTTGAGAGAGAAATCCTGAACTTCATCAACCTTCTTGAATCAAGGTATCTTTCCCTGGATGCCTGTGATTGGACAGTTCTATAGACTTGTTTAATTGGGACATTTTCTCAGCCTTAGAATTGTAAACTAGCAACTTATTGAATTCCCCTTTTAAAAGACATTCTGTTTCTGGTATATTGCATTCTGGCAGCTAGCAAACTAGAACAGCTTCTCATAAATTGATAAGCTGATTCTGAAATTTACATGGAAATTGAAGGGACCCAGGGTAAATGAAACAATCTTGAGAAAAAGAATAAGTTGGAGGGTTCACAGTTTCTGGTTTTAAAAGTTCTTATAAAAAAAAAAGTCCTACAAAGATTAAATAATCAAGACAATGTGGTAGCAGCTTAAAGACAAACATATAAATGAATAAAATAGAATTGAATTGAGAAACCAGAAATAAGCCCTTACATTTATGTTCAATTGATTTTTGACAAGGATATAAAAAGTTCAATCAGGAAAGAATAATCTTTTCAGCAAATAATGCTGGATATCCCCATGCAAAAGGATAGAGTTGGTCCCCTACCTCCCACCATGTACAAAAAATAACTCAAAATGGGTCTTAGACCTAAATGCAAGAGCTAAGGTTACAAAACTCCTATTAGAAGAAAACATAGGAGTAAATCCTCATGAACTTGGATTCAGCCATTGTTTCTTATATATGACACCAAAGAACAAGTGGCAAAAGAAAAATCAGATAAATTGAATTTCATCCATATTAAAAACTATTGTGCTTCAAAGGACAATACCAAGAAAGTAAAAAGACAACTCACTGAATGGGAGAAAATCATTGCAAATTACAAATCTGAAAAAGGACTACTATACAGAATATATAAAAAATTCTTACAACTCGAAAATAAAATACAAATAATACAATTTAAAACTGGGTGAAGTGCTCACGTCTATCCTCCTCTTGCTATTGATTGGCCCTTATAAAGTTTATTTCTTCCAAATTAGATGTGAAAATGCTGATGTGAAGATTTTCAGCCATTCCAGTCACCCCTCCAGAATCCTCCCCTCTCAAGTTAAATGAGAGAGCCAGAAAGTTTCATGCCCCATTAGGCAGGGCCTATGCCTCTGACAAGTCAGAAGCAGCTACAGAATACAGATCCTCATCCCTCAGCACCTCTTAAAATTAAATGGTGAGAACTCTCTGAGGGGGAGGTTGCAGCAGGCTAGAACAGAGACCTGTGAGAGGAGAGACACTCTTGAACAAGGACAGTTAATCAAGGTCAAGAAGGCCCCTCTTCCTAGGAGCTACCCACTTATAGGAAACAACCAGCAGCAGCCAATTCACCTGGAACCAAAGACTCCCACTTGACTGAGTCATCTACAGAGAAGGATGGAGTGAATTAAACCACCCAAATGCACTGTCTACCACCAGACACCACTCTGGAGAGAAGTAGAAAGAGCCTTGCACAAGGAAGAGGGAAGGGAAATAAATAAAGCTAATCTATAAAAGCAAATGGCCTGGCATTGCCTATTGCCTCTCACCTTCCTCATCTCTGTCTTTGTGAGAGTGCCTGCGGGTCCTCTCACATGTGTTCTCAATAAATTTTCTATCTGCTTAAAAAAACAGGCAAAAGATCTGAATAAACATTTCTCCAAAGAAGATATACAAATGGCCAAACAGCACAAAAGAAGCTGCTAAAAATCATTAGTAACTAGGAAAATGCAAGTCAAAACAACAATGAGGTACCACTCCACCTCTATGAGGATAACTATAATAATAAATAAAGACATAGTAATGTGTTGACAAGGATGGGTAGAAATTGCTGATGAGAATGTAAAATGGTGCAGCCACTTTGGAAAACAGTCTGGTAGTTCTACAAAAGGTGAGTGTGCTGGTTGGAAAGAAAGTATGCCCCCTAAGAAAAGTCATGTTTTAATATAAATCCCATTTCATAAAGGTAGAATAATCTCTATTCAATACTGTATTTTGAAACTGTAATGAGATCATCTCCCTAGGTGATGTGATTTAGTCAAGAATGGTTGTTAAACTGGATTAAGGGACGACATGTCTCCACCCATTTGGGTGGGTCTTGATTCATTTCTGAAGTCCTATAAAAGAGGAAATATTTTGGAGAATGAGAGATTCAGAGAGAGCAGAGAATGCTGCAGCACTACGAAGTAGAGAGTCCACCAGCCAGCGACCTTTGGAGATGAAGAAGGAAAATGCCTTCCGAGGAGCTTCATGAAACCAGAAGCCAGGAGAGAAAACTAGCAGATGACACCATATTTGCCATGTGCCCTTCCAGCCGAGAGAGGAACCCTGACTGTGTTCACCATGTGCCTTTCCAGATGAGAGAGAAACCCTGAACTTCATCGGCCTTCTTGAACCAAGGTATCTTTCCCTGGATGCCTTTGATAGGATATTTCTATAGACTTGTTTTAATTGGCACATTTTCTCGGCCTTAGAATTGTAAACTAGCAACTCATTAAATTCCCCTTGTTAAAAGCCATTCCATTTCTGGTATATTGCATTCTGGCAGCTAGCAAACTAGAACAGTAAGACATGGAATTACCATATGACCTGGCAATTCCTTTCCTAGGTATATACCCAAGAAACTTTAAAGTATACGCTCACTCAAAAACTTGTACACAATTGTTCATGACAGCATTATCCCTAATAGTCCCAAATTGAAAATCACCCAAGAATGTCCATCAACTGATGAATGGATAAATAAAATGCGGTATATTCCTACAATGCAATGTTATTTGGTCATAGAAAGGAATGAAATACTGACACAATCACCCCAGCCAGTACAGTAGCTCACTTCTTTGCCTATTGATTCAGAGGCTTGAGGAGCCAAAGTAGTCATGAGGCAGTCTTCACTTCCAGTTCAATGGAATTACTGTTATGTCTCTAGGTGAAAGCATTCCTCCTTTTGGGACTAAGACATTTAGACCAACAGAGCATAAGATCATGGGGATAAGAATAAAATCTTTTGCTAGTAGATCATGAGGAGTAAGAGTGAATGGTATTACTTCCATTTGTACATCTTGATTCCTGAAAACGTGAATGCTGGCTATGGGAGAAACAGCACCATAATAGAATCTTGATTTAGAGCATATACAGCCTCCTGGAGAACATTGCCCCATCCCTGAAAGTTATTACAGTCTTCAAAAGGCGCTGTAATTGAGTCTTCAAAAGGTCATTTCAGTACATCTCAGAGTATATTAAGCAGATAATCACAAAGTATTGGCAAGGGGGTGGTAGAATTTTCACCTGCCATGCGGGAGACCTGGGTTCAATTCCTGGCCAGTGCACTTCCCCAAGCAAGCAAACAAACAAATAAACAAATTCAACAAATGGTGCTGCAATTCAACAAATGTGATGCTCACATGGAAAAAGAATGAAATGTGACCCCTGCCATACAGCATACAAAAAAAAAAAGTATTGGCAAAGTCCCTTGAGGGATGGGAGAAAAAATATGGAACTATCAAACTTTACTACTGGGGAAGCCCCTAATACTGTGTCAAACATTAGCAGCACCCAAATTAATAGGCCAAGTCCTTGATCTTGAGACTTGCTCTTGAGAAGCTTAGCCTACCAGAGGACCTCTTGTGTTGCTCAGATGTGGTTTCCCTCTCTCTAACCCTAAATCTGCAGATGAAGTCATTGCTCTCCCCACTACATGGGATATGGCATCTGGGGGTGAAAGTCTCCCTGGCATCATGGGAGATGACTTCCAGGGATGAGTCTGGCCCTGGCACTGTAGAATCAACAATGTCATTCTGACCAAAAGGGGGAGAAGTGTGACAAGGTGTCAGTGGCTGAGAAAGTTCATGTGGAGTCAAGAGGCTACTCTGGAGGTCACTCTTATGCAAACTTCATTTAGAAATTGCTACCTACTATGATTTGCCAAACCTTAACCAAGGCCATTCTTGCCAATCCTAAAGAACACTTAGGGCATTATAAGGGATTCTCAAAGGCTCCATGCACTAGGGTAAAATTTCAGAAAGCTACAACCTTCAAATGAGCCTCTGGACAAGATAAGTCCTGAAATGCAGAGGGGCCAGCCTCTCCAGAACATCAACTAGTTCCATCCTTCATCCCATATTATTGACAGCCCCTTCCAATGTGAAAATGTTAGAATAGGCATAGCCCAAATACCCCCAAAGAGTGGGGGAAAGATCAAAGGTGATGGTGGAATTATACAGAGAAGGTAGGGTTTAACAACAAGTATGATTGTTGAATCATTATATTGATATTTCTTTTAGTCTCCAGTATCTTAGAGCAGCTAGAAGTAAAAACCTAAAATTGTGGAATTATTACCCATACCAAACTCTGAAAACGATTCTACAACTAATTGTTTTGATGTGATTTGAAATTTATTGCTTTTATATATATATATATATATATGCTATTTTTCACACAACAACAGCAAAAACAATTGTGTTTTGTATGATGTTGGCTTGAAGATTGATTTCAAGACCTTTTTTGGTAATTTAAATATGTAAAGTATGTAGGAAGTGTTTTTGTTAAGTAAAAAGAGAGTACTTTTTCCCCTAAAGTAAAATAACTGATTGTTGCAAATGAGAAATAAAAATGTGTTGGAAAAAATGGATGGATATCGAAAGTTGTATGAGTCTTGTTGGAAGTGAATTTTATTGGTTGTCATTAAGGTTGGTTAAGATTTTATAGTTTTATAAGATTTTTAATAGTTTTCTTATCAGATGTATCTTTATGAGAAACAAGAATTTGGTTTTCACTCTGCTGAAATGACGTTTTCTTGGATTACTTGTTTGCTGTTAGTGAGAAGCTATAAAAGGTTTTTAGCCAAAAAAACCCAAAAAACAAAAAACAGTCATTCCAGGTGAAGGAATCCAAGATGGCTGATTATGGAGAGGCTGGGCTCACTTCTCTCCCAGAAAAACAACTGGGGTCAGCAGAAACTGTCTGGAAAACAGTTCTGGGGCTCTGGATATTGGAGGAATGCTGTTCAGCACCCAAGAAAGTGTGGGATGAAGAGGCAGAGAAGCTGTGATGAGAGCATAAGTAAACCCCCTCTGTTTCAGCTCCTGGCACCAATCCCCCACTCTCAGGACAGAAAGCTTTGAGGTACCTGATTCCTGGTGGGCAGCTGACTGCAGA
>PVIY010005473.1:0-94312 GCA_004026745.1 Myrmecophaga tridactyla
CTCTTTCTCTTTCCCGCTTTGTCCTCCTGCTTTCTTCCCTTGTCCTCCTCCTTTCTCGTCTGTCTTCCCCCCTACCCTTTTCCTTCTTTTTCTTCTTTGCCCTCTTCCTTTTACTTTCTCTGTCCTCCTGCTCTTCCATCTAGCCTTTTCCCCTGGCTCTTCTCTTCTTTCGCCATCCTTCTTGTGCTCCTACCATCCGTTTCTTCTCTCCCTCCTCCTCCTCTTCTCCCCTCCCTCCTCTTCAATTCTGTCACCTTCCACCACCACCTCTATCCAACTTCCCTCCCTCACCACCATCCTCCCTTCCTTATCATCCTCCTCCTTCCCTCCTCCTCCTCTCCTACTTTTCTCCGCCCCCAGCCCCCGCCCCCAAGCCTCCGCCCCTTAGCCCCCGCCCCTAGCTGCCAGTCCCCAGCAGCTCAGTCCTGCAGTGAGAGTCTTGGGAGTCCATAGCTAAGCACCAGGAGTGGAGCACTGTCTGCTGTGCCTGCCTGCAAGTCCCGGACATGGCTCAGGAGAAAATGGAGCTGGACTTTGAGCCTGACATGTCTGATGGGGGCAACCTGAGGAGATCCAGCAGTGCTCCCCTCATCCATGGGCTCAGGTGAGCAGGGTTGTGGAGGATGGGCTAAGGGGTTTGGGGGCTCCCTGACCTCATGCATTCAATCTTCCTTCCCTAAAGTGAGAGTTGGAGCTCCTTTGGGCTCTTCAAACTGAGGAGATGGGGGCTTGTTTGCTTGACAGTGACTTGGGTCCCAAGGTGGAGCGAAAGTTTGACCCCAAGCTCTAGGAAGTATGGGGGAAACAGCCCTCTACCTGAGGCTCTGTTGTCCTTCTTTAAAAGGAACTACAGGAAGCTTCTGCTATTCTGACAGTCGCCCTGCCTAATTTACACCACTGAATGTCAGACTGAAGCCCCTGGAACTAGACTTGCAACTTGACAGCTGTCTCTAATTGCTGCTATTTCTAAGCTTAGTTTAGGAACCCTGGCATTAACAGAGGTTTACATTAATAAATCAGAATATATCTAATAACTTGTAGTTAAATAGTATATTCATATCATTAAGTGGTTTGGAGTCATCCTAATGTTTTCAGATTCTAAAACTGCCTGAAATGCATTTCAGTGAAAAAAAAAAAAAGGTGACATGTAGCTTAGATCAGTGAGCACACATTTCAGAAAACAATGAAAATAATCGACTTTTGATTTTTAGTGGTAGTATCTTATGTTTTATTGTGAATAAATCACCACAGGGTTTATTTTAAGGTAGAATCTTCTGATGGTGAATGTTAGGTTTGTTAACCTTCTGGGCCTATTGCGTTCTACTTTTATAAGTAGAAAAGTCTTCATTTTAGGAAGAGAGTCAATTTGGGAGACCCTTTAGAAGTGGAATTAGTCCAGCATCAACAAAAAAGAGGATAGGAATTAGCCAAAAACATAGTAATCAAATACAGTGAAGGCCACAGAAGAAGCAATTCTTTGTCTGTTGAGCTGATTAGATCATCTGTATTTTGGGGTAAATACCGATTTACTTTATCTCTTTTATTAAATACTATTTTGAAACTGAGGGAATGTTTCTTTGCTTTCCTAAGGCTGTCCATAGCACTACGTTTATTTTTGATACTACAAGAATAAACAGGTCTTTCTTAGTTGTCTTTTTAAATCTGGTAAGCAGGCAGTTGCTAGGAACTTGGGTGATCCTATTGAACTGCATTTACACAATTCTAGAAATAAAGCATGGTTTTTTGAATCATGATTAAGTAGTTACTTGAAAGGTAGCCTGATGTGACAAAAGAAGGGGTGAGAAGGCTAGGCCTAGTCCTCATTTTCTCACTAGCTATGCTCATGAATGAGTCACTTAACCTTTTTGAGTCTCATTTTTCTCATTTAAAAATTAACAGGGTTGAATTAGGTGATCTCAGTGGTCCCTTGAAGCCTAATCCTGTTCAATTCTGAAAATCCTTCTCGAATCTTTATAAGAATGGCACTCTGCTAGGCACTGCAGGGATCTTATACAATGACGAACACAGCACTTTTGTTCCAAGGGATTTAGGATACATATACACTTTTCTTTAATGAACGGTATAGTTTGGTAGGTGTCTCAAGAACATCTCTTCTCCCAGTATGCTGTTTGGATTCAAAGAGCAGAATTTTTGCGTTAGGTTTGTGGGATGAAGAAAGACTTCATGAAAGGTTTGGCATTTGGTGAAATGGGTATTAAAGGAGAGGAAGAGTTTTAACAGATGGTGATAGGAGAGAGGGCATTCAAGGTAGAAGAAACAGCATGAGCAAAAACTCAGGTATGTTTATTCAGTTGAACAGTGAGATTCAAAGGTCAAACACGTATTTAAGGCAATATTAGGAGATGTGCTGATAAGAGCAGTGTCCTAGAACAGGACTTCTTAGCCTTTTTCACAACATGGTATACACAAGGAACAATATTTCTGGGTCTTCTGGGAAAAACTGATTAGGCTGCTCATATCTGGTGGTAACCGGTTTGGGGGCCTGAGCTCTGACCAGAAGCAGCTAGAGGCGACCAGTCTGGAGCTCCGCCCCATGCATCACGTACTGTCCCCAACAACTGAGGAGATCAGTGTCCCTGCAAACCTGTGATCCACAGCACACTAGTGCAAAGAGGATTGTGAGGAGCACGGTGAGTTTATTCATTGTATGAAATGAGAAGCCATGGAAGATTTAGTTGATAATTAGAGAGTTGGCATTCATTTTAGTTGCAAAATATCTCAAATTTGAAGACATAATTTTCTTTTTATTTTTCAGTGACCTTTCACAGGTTTTTCAACCTTACACGTTTCGAACTCGGAGGAATAGTACCACAATTATGAGCCGTCATAGCTTGGTAAGTATAGAAGTAAGTATCTGAAGTGATTTGGATTGAGGAAAACACTTTCAAATATAATTATTTATTAAAAGTATGTGCTGTGCACAATTGTTTATAAAAGAAAAGATTTATTTTTCCTTTCTTGTTTAGTGCTTACACTGGCCATTCTCAGCTTTCAGTTCTAAAAGATCTGGTTAAAACTTTTTGTCTTTTTTTTTTTTTGCTGTGGGATTTTGTAATTTTAAAAATTGCTATTTGTCACTATTTACTTCATGGTTGTGCAGTAAGTCAGTATTAACTTCTACTTCTAGCTGAAAAAGGGGTCTCTATTTCTAGGATGCAAAAATCATTTGAGTAGGAGACTATATTTGACTCTTATCTGTTGGACAGTACATTTAAAATTCTTGTATTTATATTCTCAGAAGAGTTGATGAATTATGATGAGGTTTTAAAATAGTAGTTCACTTATATGGCATACACTTATCTAGAGTTTATTGTGTGTGAAGCAGCAAATCAGGAGAAATATATTGGAGTTAAAGGAATACTGAAGGCAAAGGAGGAGAAGGAAAAACTGAAAAGGAGAGCATTTAAAAATTTGTTTTCTGTATATATGAAAAAATGTTTATAACGGTTATACAGCCATGTCCTTGATTTCAATAGCATCGCAAAGGGGAAAAATTACCTCTCCACACTTGACTTTCCTCATGTGTAAGATGGGAAGATTCTTAATAGCGCTAGTCTGGCACTACTCACTGACAAATACCCTTTGTTCTGGCTGCACTAAAATACCTAGCTTTCTGAAGGGACCGTGTTGATTCAGTACTCTGTGTTGAAATCTTTTTGCTATCCTTGTCCCCAGCCCGTTCTCCTTTCTAGCGTTCTGGTCCTTCAAAACTCAGTTTAATTCTTATATCTCTTTTGGAAAACATTCTACAGCAGTTTAGGGGGACTTCTATCATAATATTAATTACATTGTAAACATTATAGCACAGTGTACTGTGTAAATCTTGATATACTCATCTGGGTCCACTAGAAACCGTCAAAAAAAATACGGTGTTGGCAAATCAACTGAAAAGGAGGAGGCTGAGGAAAGAGATATACAGAAGAAGGATCTTGACAATTGATTAGATATAAAGGCAGGGAGAAGGACTCAATGTGACAGAAATTTTATTTCTTGATGACCAGGAGAATTGGTATTTTCTTTATTCAGAGTAGGGAAATTGAGAGGCATTGGTGGTTTGAAGGCAAAGAATATGAATTCTTGTTGGCACATTGAGTTCATGGTACCACTGGCCCCATGCCGTTCCCTAGAGTAATAGTCTAAATCTTTTTTTTTCGTCTGCACATTGTAATCTTCCTGGCTCAACAGCTTTCAGTTTTAGCAGATGACCCTTGCTTCTCACTTCACAAAGAAGACAGACACCTATCTTGTTGAACTTCAATTTTCTTCTTAATAATATCTGTACCTTCACATAGGTGTTTTTCCCTGAAGGCTCATAATTTTTTTCTGACCTTCCTGCCACTTTGTTCCATCTATTATTTCCTCTCTACTTTAGTCTCTTCCTCACTGGCTATTTTCCTCCTACCTCTTCCTGGCTCATCTAATATCTAGAAAACAGATCTTTTTCTTTTCAATAGAGCTCTTCTCTCTTTTTTTTCCTTCCCTTCTCTGAGCTTTTTCAAAATATAATCTCCAGTCAGCTGTCTCTAATCCTTTGTCTCCTAATTTCTTGCCAACTATTGGGCCGATTTGTAGTCTCCTACCACAGCTCTGTTAAAAAACTGCTCTTGTAAAAGTCCCCAGTGCCCACCTAATTGCCAGTGTCAAGGGCCTCGTTTCTTATATTACTTGAGCTCTTTCCTTACCTGACACCATCAGCCAATAGCTCCTTAAAGCTGTTGACTTTTTCTCAGCCTATACATTGCTCTTTTGTTTGTGGTACTAAGCATAAGCTTGTTGCTCTGTGTCTTTTTTTCAAGTCTACTTTTCCATTTCTTCTAAAACTGAAAAGTTGTTTATCACATAGATGTGACATATAAATTTCTGACTTTTGCTGCTATCAATTTTTGGCAATTCTTAGTTGGCTTTACTGATTATTTCACTGCTTTGCTTCCAGTTCTCTCTCTGACATGTTATCCTGTTAGAGAGTCTACCCTACCATATTTACTTGACTAGTAGCCTGTCATTTTTTCAAATGACCTTATTAAAGTTTCACCAGTGCACAAATGCTGTCTTTATGATGGAGAAAAAGAAAAGACTTTCAAAGGATTTTACTGGTAGTTTTTCTCTTTTCAAAGCCTGGGAGAGGAGAAAGTGAAAGAAAGGGGTGGGTAATAAAGAGATATCTTTTGAGGTAAGATAACACTTCAGCAGATAACTTTAAAAATTTGTACGTGAATTAGCTTTTGCCTAAAAAAACTTGTAGCAGTTTATCACAATTTCATACTATTTATTACATTAATAGTCAGGAAAGTTATAATATGATATAGTACCTCTGTAACAGGATAATTGACTTAACTGGTTTTATAACATTAGACTAATTTGTAATTCATTAGGGAACAAATAGTAGTTGTTTATATTATGGCTATTAGAATTCTGTAAAATCTTTTGAAATGAATTATACCTTACGTTTTGCAATCAGGTGTGATTATATGGGAGGAGCATGATTTAACCATTTTCAAAGACTCATTTCAGCTTTTAAAAAAAGATGATTTAAGGGAAAAGAACAGTTTTTTAAAGATACACCTTACCTTCCACACTAATTGTTTTTTAACTGTAAGGTATGTTGTGATAGTATTGGTGATCAAATTTTAGAAGCAATTTAGATTGTATAAGCAAAATCTCCTTATTGCGGTTTTGTGGTACTTTTTAGAAACATTAACCCTAGACAAAATATTATACCAGGCTTATTAGTTTGTCTTCCTGTCTTGCTGTATTAGTGATAAAAATGAATAAAATCAGTGTTTTTTACTTTCTCTTCTTATATAGCCCTTTATTTAGATAAGTGGGGTAATGGATTTTTCCAAGGCCCAGAGTCTTTTTTACATAAATTTATACAGCTCTTGGCATTCATTTGGGAAAAGTGGTAAAGTCAATGCCTTGTCTAGTGACAGATGGTGCTTTGAGTTTGGACACCTGGTGTACTTTCTAAAGACTGAATGTATTGCCTCTAGTGCTTTAATGTTCAATGATTTAAAGAGCTAAATTTCTAAAAAGAATATGAAAAATTATCTAGAACTAGGTTGTATACCAGTACCGACGGCAAACCGCTACTTGGTGATTCAGAAAATAGTAAATGTTTACTTTTCCTTTCCAGTTGCTGTCATCTTCTCCTAATCGTATTCCTAGTAGCAGACTGCATCAAATCAAAAGGGTAAATTTTACTTACTAGCTCACATCTAAAATTTTCTGGATTTTACATTTTGATTTTATTTTCATTTTGAAGATTTAGATATTTAAAAGGAGCCAGGGTGCAACTCTGGTTAGTTGTAGTCAGACTAAAATTCTTCTGTGTATGTGGATAAAATTCAGATGTGGCATGAGTGACAATCTTAGAATGTTAGTTGTGCTATATTGTGATTATGCCAAATGAAGTAGAAAATTCTTTTCATTTTATTTTAAATAGAGAAATGTGGGGTAAATATGTTTTCAGCACATGTTGTCTTTTCAGGAAGAAGGCATGGATATGGTGAACAGAGAAACTGCATATGAGAGGTTAGTGCTTCACAAGAATAGGACATATAGCTTGTTACTTTGATTACGTCTTGTTTATAAACACTGATGGCCTTTCATTTTGTTTGTTTAGGGAAATGCAAACAGCAATGCAGATAAGCCAATCATGGGATGAGAGTTTGAGCCTGGTAAAGTTTCTGCATATTTGCTTGTTTTTTTTATTTTCTAGAAACTTATATTGTTCGTTGACTGCATTAGTTTTTCCATATGTTTCTGTGCTTTCTGCTTCCAAATCTGTATTTGTAAGATTTCTGCTTTTCTTGCAGAATACTAGTTTGCAATTTTTAGGATCTATGTATTTCTGCTCTAAACATGTAGGTATGTTATAGTAGTAAATAAGAGTCACAATGTGCTGAATTGTTATGAGGAGATAACACTTTATGTTTACAGAGTGATAGTGATTTTGACAAGCCAGAGAAATTATATTCTCCTAAGAGAATTGACTTCACTCCAGTTTCTCCGGCACCATCACCCACCAGAGGATTTGGAAAGGTAGGATCATTGACAGGACATAAACTGTCTCACACATACTTAGCTGTTTACTTTCTAAAATACACCCATGCATTGTCTTGCTTTTAAAGAATTCATTGACTTGAAAGAAAATTAGTGAAAATCTGTGATAGTAATTTGAAAATAATATATATAAGACATGTTAACAGCTAAGCAATAAGTACTTTGTTCCTGTCATTTTGAAAAGAACCTTTTAAAAACCAGAGTACCTATTTTAATATTAAATATATGTTTCTAGCAATGTTTTTCATCATCCTTGCAGATGTTTGTGGGTAGCAGTGGGCTACCTCCAAGTTCCATTCCCAGTTCAAGACGATTTTCGAGGTGAGTGAATCTGAATTTTAAATGTGGTTCAAGTACCACTCATTAAATGTTTCTCAGATTAACTTTTTCCCCAACATTTTATTATGGAAATTTTAAAACATATAGCAAAATTGAGAGAATTTCACAGTAAACTCCCATATACTCACTGTCTATATTTTACCATTACCATTTTACCAGATTCATTTTTTGATTTCAGATTTAGTGCTTATTTATGTTCAGAGGACAGTCACACATGCAAGATAATATATTCTTATTAAGGATAAGGAAAAAGTTAAGATTGTAGACCAGTCAAAACCCAGATAGCGATTTTTAATGAGGTGTCTTTTTAAAAAAATCAGTCGTGAGTATTGTTTTTAGGGTGATTTAAAAAAAATGGCTTGAAATGCTGTGTTATTCTAGATTGCTGCATTCCAAGTCAAATCATGTACTGTCGGGCAGCTGCCGTGGCTCAGCAGGCAGAGCTCCGACCTGCCGTGCTGGAGGTCTGGAGTTCGATCCCTGGTGCCTCCTGCCCATATGCAAATTTAAAAAAAACAAAAACAAAACAAATCATGTACTGTCATTTGAGTTACTCAACCTACAGCAGTAACATTTTCCTTTTCTCTCTCCCTATATGAATGTTAGTTTTATTTATTTATTTATTTAGTGAATAATATTTATTTAGTATTACAGTTTATTTAGTGAACTGTAATACTGTACTATTTATCTTGAATCTTGAAAGGAAGTATTTCAAGTCATCCCATTTATTTATTCACTTAAGCAGGAGGAGTCAGAGTCCAGTCAAGTGCATTAGACCCAGTGTTCTTGGGCCTCTTAAAAGAAAAGGTATGCTTCACATTTCTGATATTAAACCTGGCTGTGCTTGAAATAAAAACTAGAATTCCTGTCTGAAAGTAATTTAAGGCATACTCTCCTTTTTTTCCCTGAAGAAAAGTAATTTTCCCAATGTATGCTTTACTTATTCTAAAGTTTGTAAATCAGGTGCTTGATACTGTCTATATCTTTTTTTTTGGTGGGGGGCATGGTCTGGAAATTGAACCCAGGTCTCCCGCATGAAAGGTGAGCATTCTACCACTGAACCATCCGTACACCCTGTATCTTTTTAACATTTCATAACTGGATCTTGTTCATATATCCTTATTATCAACATAGTTTCTGAAAATATTGCCTCTCAGTGATCCAAATGTAAAAGAGATCCATAATTGGTATGTTGCAGAAATACATGCTATGTCATAGAAAATAGATATATAAACATGCTATATGCTCCATTATAGGGTGAGGTTTGCCCTGCCCCTCCCGCTCCACCTAATTACACCTCAACAAGGAGTATATTGTCTTATATTCAAGTTGATAGAACAGGGTACTCTCTTTTTTGTGTGTGGATTTTTTTTATGTTTTTTTTTTAATAATTTTATTGTCAACCCTTAAGAAACAAACAAACATAAAACATTCTTAACATACAAGCATTCTATACATGGTGTACAATCAATAGCTCACAATATCATCACATAGTTGTATATTATTCATCACCATGATGGGGTGCTTTCTTAATTACCTTATTTTTGAACCTCAAAGCACTAGCTAAAATGATTTCAATTAATGCTAGTTTTAGATGTAAATAGAGGGAACTTGATAAACTCTGTTAAAAAGACAAATTTAACACAGGGTTAGCCATTTTTTCTGGAAATATGACCATGTGATTGCAAATGTTGGATACCATTTTAACTAGAATTTTAACTTTTAACTAATAACTTTAAAAATGCAGTTCAGTAAGTGGTTACTTTGTGGCGATCACCTTTGGGACCAATAAACAAAACGACTCTCCTAATAGTGAATGAATGAGTTATTGTGGCATTGGTTAAAACTTAGCAGTGAGAGTCATCATATACGATTCAAAATGTGCTATATTTCAGAAAACTTAAAATTGAAGATGGTCAATAAATTTTATTTTAAAAAGTTTTTTTCCTTAATGTTGCTTGGAACTTTCTCAGGAGCTATTGAGTGAAAATAACAATTGGAAATTAAAGCTACCATTGTTGTTGTTTTAAAATTTTATTACAGGAAGTTGGTATAACTAGTTTGGTTGTTTAGTTTCATAGCTATTCCAAATTTTGCCAGCAGATGGAGGGGTACTATGCTAAAAAGTGCTAAAGTCTTTTGCTAATAAAGTAGGGTTGCAAGCCAGGCAGGAGCTTTTAAAGCTACATGGAGAAAGCAAATAAAAATATAACCTTTCTTTAATATCAGTAATTTTCAGAATAGCTTCAGAAGAAAAATAATATGAATGAATTAATAATACAGAAAAATGAATATTGCATTTGTTCTAATTTGCTGTTTTTCCATCATAAGAATCTCATACAGTTTTAAGTTCAAACTTACTAATTTCCAATTTGAGTATAGACAGACTCATGAATTAAATTATTTTTAACATTCCATTTTAAAGCTCAGATAAAGAGCTTCAAAACCAAAGTATGTGTTTTAAATACAAATACAGCTTATTTTGAAAGGGTCTTTTTCTGTCTAACTTTAGGTCATCAGTCTGTACTCCTGGTGGCAGAACATTAAGCATTATTACTTTTGGTGCAAAGTTTTTCTGTGATGAATTCTGAGAGAACCTATAGACAACAAGGGAGCTAATATAATGCCAATTTTGCAAATTAATTATTGCTGTAAATTGCAGATGTGCGTTCAAAATTGTATTTTTAATTTTCATTTTCACTAAATATCTAAAACAACCTTTTACTTACACAGTTCTTCATGCTATGTGTTTTTTTAACCTGTTTAACTCCAACTCAGGAAATGTTCAAATATTAAAATATATAAAGTCAATAGTCTTTGCTAGTTATGTAGCATAATTTATTATTCACTGTGAGCTTCAGCCATTTGTAAATACTTTATTTGCAATTGTGGTTTGATTCATTTTTTATGATAACAGTCAATGTTCTGTTCTTCCTTTAAAGAACACAAGTATCATGCAACCTACAATAAATGAGAATTTCTTTTAGGGTTGCTGAGTTTTTGATTGAGATTATGTGGTAGTATCTTTCTTCTACTTTAAAGCACATGGAGAAAGAACTTTTAAGTAATGGCTTGAAAAAGTCAACTTTGGTTAAATAAAAGTCACCCATTTTATCATCAAGCCTGTATTTGTGAAATTGTGTTTTATGATAGTACCGTATCTTTCTGTTTTAGGTGAAATGGAGACAGAAAGCCAGCCCAAGAGACTTTTCCAAGGCACTACCAACATGCTATCTCCTGATGCTGCACAGTTGTCTGATCTCAATTCATGGTAAAAAATGAAATAAAATCAAAAGGATATTAGGGTATGACCCATTTAAAAAGAGTTACTTCAAAAATATGTTGAGGGTGGGCGATGGTGGCACAGTGACAGAGTTCTCGCCTGCCATGCTGGAGACCCGGGTTCAATTCCTGGTGCCTGCCCATGCGAAAAAAAAGTATATTGGGATGGTTTAAAATATTTTCGAGTCTATCCGTGATTATAGAGAGGAAATGTAAATCTCCATTAGAGGCATAGATAATGTGAAGAAAAAAAACAGGAAGTCATGACTACTTCCTTTAGAAGTGTGTGTATCTTTTTGGTACTTTCACTTTCATTCCTAGCTTCTGTTAGATCAGCTTCTCTTAGTACTTGCTAATTGTTGTGGTAGAGTGCCAACAGTTAGATAGCCTAAGAAATTGTTTATGGGTTGCTGTGGTAAAGCACATTGATTGTAACTGCTCTGTTTGTTTTTTGTATTATATTCCGATGACCTAGCAGGGAATACTCAGCATTCTCTTAAGTGTGGTATTCTCTAGTTAGCATTATATGTTATGTAATCATTTTTGAAAATTGGGAGATATTCCATTACAATGCTAACTAAGGTTCCATTTTTTAATTACCCTTATAGATTAGCATGGCCTAGTCACATAAATGTTTTTGTTAGTTTTACTCAGTTTGCTAGTTCAGGTCTCTAACTCAAGGACCTTCAGTGTTTTTATAATAAAGTTTTCTTTTTTTCCTATCCCTTGAAGTTGGGCACTTGGATGTTGACATTTTGAAAGGAAGGGGATGGGACAGTAGTAGTGACCAGGTAATATTTTGAAATCTTGTAGTACATTCTAATCATGTTGTGGACACAATTGTGTAGTGTCTTTCAGAATATTTTTGTTCCCCAAGCTTTTCAGCTGTGAATCTTTTTAAAAAGCCCATGAAGGGACTCACTTTAAAAATAAAAAGATGGTGGCCTCTAAATAGAAATAGTATATAGGCCACTTGTAAGGTATAAAGATTGATGATTTCTTCTTCCCATTATTCCCATTTTCATTGTTTTATGTAAGATAACTTGTACTTTTAGTTGACCTACAAGTTACAAGTAATTATAGTTTATTAGACTTGTTGATCAGCACTATTCTAACCTTCGAACAGATGCCTTTTAGATTGTTCTAGCTATTTTCAGCCCCACAGTCTCTTTTCCCTCTCATCTCTGTCTGTCCTTGGTAGCTCAGTGTGCTAATTTTGGTATGGAGTGCCTTTCCAGGTATGTAGATGATTGCAGAGAGAAAGTTCTGTCACTTGTCAAGAGGATAGTGGATGAAATTGCATACTTATTTGAAACTGCGTATCATAGTTATGGTAAAGTGTTTTAATATAGGCACATGAATATAAATAGATTTGCTTGCCCAGTTACTAACCAAGTTAGGTAAAAAAAAAAAAAAAAGAAAGCATTTTGCCAAGCTAATAACATCATAGGGTGAGGTGTTTTTTTTTTTTTTTTTTTTTTTTTTTTTTTATTGTCTTAGGCTGACTGTCCAGGATGCCATAAAACAGGTTCAAGCAAATAAGTAAGAAAGGGGAGGAGAAGGTACAGTATTTGCCAATGATCCTTTCCCCTGGTTCAGTTGTGTATTCCTCTGAGCCACCATTTCTCTGATGGTGGCTGTGGAGCGTGCTCCTATTTCTGTTGCCATAACTCACATCACCCTTAGACCTGTGACTGACTGAGAGAACTCTGGAACATTGACATTGGTGATGAAGGAAAATTTTGATCCTTAAATACCAAAGCTGTTGCCTTAAACTGGAGAGGAGATTTGCCTTAGTCACAGCATAGAGTGCTAACAAACCAAGACATGGATCCTTGGTTTAAAGAACCATATGTTTATGGTTTAATATGTTTAAAATAATTCTTTTTCTTTCTCAAACTTTTGTAATGGACGTTTTCAAACAGGTGTGAAAGTAGAGAGAAATAGCATGATGAACTTCTGGGTTCCCACCTTCAACAGTTGTCAACATACAACTAGTCTCTTTTGATCTGTTCCCTCCCCCTCTGGAGAGTTTTAAAGCATATAATAAACATCATATCATTTTATCCATAAGTACTAGAAATAATTTTCATATTTCCTAATTTAAATATTTCTTTATAGGATAACTATTATTAGTCAGACTTAGGTTGAAGGCGATTGGATCTTTTGATTTTTATCCATATTTATTTAGTCATTTTTTTGAGAACCTATATTCTTTTATCTCTTCGGTTTTTATTTTGAATATCTTTAACTGTAGTGTAGATTTTAGTCTTTTTGAAGGACTACCATGCTTTAAATTCCTATCAGATCTCTTGTATTTTGTGTAAAAATACAAGCGTCCCAAAAGTGTTAGGCAGTTTTAGGCTTTCATAACTTCTGAAGTTCAAATGCTTCAAACCTGCAAATAATATCATTTGAAAGTTTAATTATTTATATTCTTTACAGTCTGTTTTGTGAATTTTGAATAATGAGCTTGTAATTTTTGTTTTACTCAGTGTTTGCCATCCTCCATCAGAGGGATCGAAACTGAAAACTAAAAAATTCATTATTCAAAATTCACAAAACAAAGTCAATGAAATTTAAGTAAACTTTCAAATGATGTTTTCTGTAAGTTTGTAGTATCTATACTTTCAAGATTGTTAAAGCTTAAAATTGCATTTTTGAGATATTCTATATACTAATATTGCTGACATTTATGTCTACATTTCAGAGATTTTAAATATGAGTTATTCCTTCTATATGAAAATTGGATCCTATCTCTTTAATGCAGTTTCATTGATCAAACATCCATATTTTGGAAATAGTGACAGAAACGGGAACCAGCTGCCTTCCAGTTTTTTTATTGTCATGGATATCAGTCTAGTTTTGGTAATGAAACTTAAAGAGCAGAAAAAGTATCTGTTCATTAGTAGATGTTATCTTATCATTTAAATAGTTTCACTTTGTTCCCTGCCCCATTCCCACAAAGAAGAGGAAGAGATAGGTTTTTAAACCTTTAAATTCAAGTTTATATATGAGATGGTAGTCTTTAAAATCAGATGTTGTTAAGGTGTAACTTCATTTTGAACTCTTAGTATGGACCCATTTGGAATGTGTGTCCAGTATACCAGCTACTGTCCCAATTACTAAATGGAAATCCTTAAGTCTTTGCCACCCAAATCTGGGGAACATATATCAATAACAAAGCAAGAATTATATCATCCTGTACTTAGTCCTTATGAACCTCAAGGGTTTGATCATAGCCTAGAAATATACCTTTGCATGGTGATTTGATTATTTTTGCATGTTGGAAACTTTTATTCTGCACCTCATTCTTTTGGAAATAAGACTATCTATGTCATGCTGTATATAAAAAAAAGAGTTTTCAGGGCTGCTAGCTATGTAGTGAAGATTAATTAGTAGATATTTCTCTTACATAAAAGGACAAACTCCCCCATGATTTTCTTGCCCAGTGTTTCCATGTTAATATAACTGCTAATTTAACCTTTATGGTTTTATTTTAACATTTTTTGCTAGATTTATCTTAGTGGTTTTAACATTACTTTCTAATGTTAGATATATATCATGGCAAAAATAATTTCACAATGAGTATGTGGCATGTACAAAAAATAATCCTGATTCATTTAATAAATTAATAAAAATGTACATGAACACTTTGAAGAATTTATGTGAGCCCATTAGACGTCTGTGCTGACACTTTTAAACTCCTGTCTCCACAGTGTGGTTGTGGAAATGATCATGTTTAAATGTGTGATCTTAAAATCTTGGTAGTTGTAAGGAAAGATAATGCTGGGCCTTTCTTGAAGGTAATATAGTAGAGACAGGAGAACATAAACAGTCATAAGTATTTTCTGTTGTGTGGTTCATATCTTCCCTCAATATGTAGATTTAGTGGCTGGAAGGAATTAATTCACTTTTGATTTAAGTACCTCTGCATCCAGTTGGTGAATTGTCCAGGTCCCTTGTTTTTTTTTTTTTCACTATTGTCTGCTATTAGCCATTAGTCTGAGGCTCCTTTAGAGCTCAAGCTAGGAAAGAAAGAAGAGAAAAACTCAAATTGGACCATATTTTGTTGCTTTTAGAAGCCCTGGTAAAAGGTTTAATAGTGGACACTGTGAAATTGCTTTTGTGCAGTGATCTCTATGGATTTAAAAAATCATGTAAGTATTGCTTTTTCGCACATATTATAATAACAAAGAGTGGTATGTGATCTGGAATCTGCCTGCATGACCATATGTAGTAGTTCCAGATTAATTAAAACAAAAACTAGATTTTAGGTTAGTGAAAATGTCTGGTGTAAGGTTTACCAAGTTCTGAATCTAAATTGCATTGGAAACTAAATGTAAGTATGCTATTTTTCTTTTAATGAAAAAAAATATATGTTAATATTTAATAGTAGAGAGGAAATTCTTGAAACTATATAAACTGAAGTGTTCAGATTCATATTTTTTTCTAATTTCATTGATAACTTCTCCCTTAGCCTATTTCTCTTATGGTAATCAGTTGTGTTAGAAGATAGAATTCACTGCGCCATATAGTCTACATTTTTTTAATGAATTCAGAATTCACTCAAGCAAACAGGTCTTATTACAAATGGAATCTTTTAACCCAGGGCTCACCGTTGGTTTGGTGGTCAGAATAAGAAATTATTTATGTTCAGATTATCTTGTTGATGGCCAAATTTTAATCTAAGCCCGTTTCTTCCTGCCAAGTAGCATGGAGCGTGTCCTTCAGCTGCCCAGCCAATATGTGCTTTAGGAAAGTAAATTCATTTTACTATTAGTCTAGGCAAAAAGCTGCAGGAGGAAAACTTGCATATGTTCCAAAGGAAAATATAAAGGTCTTTTGATTTTCCAACGTCTTAGATTATATGTGCAACTTTCTTTCAGTAGTTTGAATAATTCATATTTTAGACCCATTTGCCATTTGGTTGAAAAAATATCAGAGCCAGCTAAATTTTCCAAACTTCTTACTTAAAAGCAGTATTATTAATGATGCATTTGAAAGCAGTGAGCATACGGTTAGAGTACTGTGGAATATACTGTTTCCAGTTTTATTTTTACTTTTCTGAAGCCTGTTTGTATTCTGTACTTACCTAGAAACTATCCACGGGTAATAGAAAAGCCATTTTTGAAGAAAAGTACAAGAGCAGAGAAGCAGGGAGAAAGAGTTAAATTTCATCAGTAGTGGTATAGGGCCCAGAAACTTCCAAATGTGTCCCATAGGTTACTTGACACTGGAAATAAATTAACTTGGAATTCATAAAAATGATAATATTAAAGACACACTACCTTTAGACTCAGAGCATGTTAAACCAGAATGGACTTTTGCGAAGGAGAAAAAAATCTCAGAAATAAAGATGCTTCAGACTTAGAAAAAACATCATTTGAAAGTTTAATTACACTTAAATTTCATTGACTTAGTTTTGTGGATTTAGAAAAATAAATTTTTAATTTTGTTTCATTCCCTCTGATTGAAAATGGCAAACATGGACTAAAACAAAAATTAAAAGCTCATTATTCAAAATTCACATAACCAACTGTAAAGAAATTTAAATAATTAAACTTTCAATTGATATTATTTAGAACATGGTGTGAGACAAAGCTTAAGATTATACTAAGACTTTTGGGACACTCTACGACATTTATGTCTGCATTTCAGAGATTCTTAAACATAACTTATTCCTTTTATTTAAAATCCTAAAAGTGCCTAACTGCTTGCTTCTCCAGTGCCTAACTGCTTGCTTCTCCAGCTTTGTCTCACACCATGTTCTCCTTACTTTCTGTACTGTGGCCACGCTAGCCTGCTTTTGGTTCCCAGAACTACCCGTGCTTTTTCCCAGACCTTACCTAGTTAATGCCTGCTCCTCTTTCGGATTGTGGATCAAATATCACTTCTGGGGAGCCTTTTCCTGTTCCTAAATAAGATCAGGTTACCCATGCTGTATACTCTCATAGCCCCTTCTATCTTTCCTTCATTGCTTTGATCATAATTTGTAGTTATATATTTATGAGCATAATTATTTTTTGTACTATACTGTAAATTTGTTGAGGGAAGGAACCCTGTCTGTCTTACACATCATTGTATTTATGATATCTAGTATAATTCTTACATGTAGCAGGCACTCAGTAAGTATTAGAATAAATTGAATGAGTGAATGCATGAATTCAGGTCAGATACAGAGCATAGAGCTTATATGCTGGGTTGGTAGGATTCAGAGCCAGAAAAGCAGCTTGATGCCCAATTGTGAAGGCTCTTTTCTCATCCTGAAGTGAAAAGCCAGTTTTATGAGGGAGGCCAGATTGATTGTTGGGAGCAGTGAGGCCCTAGGCTGGACGGGTAAGTTATCTCTGAGCTGTCTTATAGAAGCTCTTGATGCCCAGGCCAGGAGGTTTAGTGGACAGATAAGTGCAGAAGTCAGTTGTCAGGATAAAGAGGTGATAGGTGATGAAGATATTGGAGCCATGGATATTGTGCATTCATTTTAGGGACCAAAGAATGGAGTCTTTCAGAGATAGTAAGGACACCTTTGGGTTTCGAAGGCAAAAGGAAAGGAAACTGTAAGAAATTCATAAAGGGAGAAGAATATTATATCAAAGGCATATAATTGGAGGGGGAGATTAGAAGAAAAATATGTTTGAATTGAAAGCTACTTAGAAGATGTTAAGTGGTAGAATCTAAGGCAGTTGTAAGACTTTGTTCTAAAGTAAGAGACTATGAAGCAGTATAAGACTACTTCAGACGGTCCAAAGTACCTCAATAAGTGACCATCCCTCTTACTGTAAGCCTGATGGGAAGGTAAGAAGATTATATAAAGATAGAAATCTCTTGAGCTGAAGATGAGGCACTTCCCTCATGAAAACCATATCATGTCAAGAGAAACACTTAATGCATGTTGGCCATTCTGGTGCCTCCTGGAAAGCACTCAAATGATACAGGACCTTGATGGTCTTACTCTGAATTCTTGCAATTTTCTCATTTCGCAGGTATCTAAATGTAGTAAATTAATTATGCAGTTCATTGCTGTTGTGCTTATGCTTTTTATTATTTACAAATGCTCTACTGATTTGTGAGTTCTTCAAACTGGTTGCATGCTCTGTTTACCCTGATAGATGCATTTGCTTATAATTCTTTTTGCTTTGTCCTCAGTTCAGATATTTTGGATGGCAGTAATAGCAGCAGTGACTTATCCTCAGACTCACTGGCTAGAGGCAGCGCTACCACAGAGTCTCCAGTAGCATGCTCCAATTCATGCTCTTCGCTCATCTAGATGGATGATCTCTCACCCAAGTGACAACCATTTCTGATTCAGTGTTTTAACTGCTGTTTCCTATATAAAACATTTAGTGAGGAATGCAGAGAACTTTGATCCATAATAAGGATTAAAGTTTTACAGATTTAAATTATTTTGATGCCAGTCATTTTTGGCATCCCTCTTCTCTAAAGTTCAATTTTGCAAGTGTAGTGACCTTACCAGTGTCTGTTTTGGTGGATCTCATTTTGGATTTAGTGACTAAATCTCAAATACTCGTTTTTGGTTGCTTAGAGTATATATGTATTTTTTCCTAATGCCTCAATGGGCACCTATTTTAGAGTCTATAAGTTTAAGGAAAGTACTGATATACATTTTCTATAATGGTTCTTTCTCCCAGCAGTGATATGACAGAATTGATCAGAAATTCTCTTGCCTGAGAGATTTTTTTTGTTCTCTGTTAACTACATGGTTTCAAATCTCTTTCTTTCACAATAACAGAAGACTTGCTTTTGATTATATTAAATTTTTATTCTTTTGCATCAGCTTCAAGTACATTATTTCATTACTTTTTCCTGTTTGAGCTGCTTACTTGCCATTTCTCACAGACAGGAAGAAACACACAGTTGCTTTCATTATTATCCACATTGCTTCTTTGCTATTAGAGTGTATGAAGTGAGGACTGATTTTAGTGTTGAGGATTTAAGTGGACTTTCAGGATACCTGGATTAGATTCCACGGGTTTTTATGACTTAGCCACCATAGTGACTATTTTTCTCCCCAAATCTCCTGCCCTAAGGAATATATAAAATATTGTTACTATTTCCAGGTGGCGTTACCAAGGAGAAGAAATTCCTGCCTTGACCAGATGTGTGGAGCATCTACAAATGAATGAATAATATTATTTATGCGGAGATCACTGTGTAGAAAAGCATACACGGAGCTGTCAGTGTCTCGAGTGGTATTATGAGGCCTTAGGTGCCTTGGGGTACATTGTTTTGCTGTATGAGACGTATATTATAAGGTAGGGTGAAAAGGGGAACTTTATGTGATTGCCACATACTGTTTCTATTGCTGCCTTCTTCTGATCACTTTTTGTCATTAGATTTATTTTGTTTTTTTTTTTTCGTTTTCTGTTTTTGTTGTGTGGTAATTGGTGGTGCTCACTGTGTTTTGGTTATCTTGTGACCGTCAGAATTGGAATCCAGTTCTTGTCCATACTGTCTTATATAGTAAAGGCAGCTTAATATCTATGAGGCATCTTTTAAGAGCTGAATAATTCAGTGTGATTGTGCATTGTGCTTTTAAGAAGCTGTTTAAGCTCTGAACAGTGTACATGGTCATAAGTCCAAGGTATCATGAGTTATTTAATTGTTTAGAGACTAAACTCATGACTGAGCTGTTTTAGAAACGTGATTGTGCTCTATTGCAATGTTATATTATTTATTATTTATAAATGTGTAAAATGTCTGTTATGATGGATTTTGTTTCTGATGTTCAGGTATTGTGGCTGGATTGTCTGTATTTAATAGGCAGATTTGCCTGCTAGGTTCATAATATTCCATTTCTAAATGATTGTAAGAACCAAAAATGACTGTATTTTTGTCTTTTAAAGGCAAAGATCTTTGAATTGTAAAGGAAGATGACGTGCTTTGAAAGTACTCACAGACTGGTAATATTCTATGGCTTGCAGGGAGACCTGTTCCCTTTCAGTTAGAAGAGAACATCACTTTTAACTTGTAATAATCCTGTTACAGCATTATATGTGTTCTTTATTTTAAATTTTAACAACCACAGTGGTGGCCGTTTAATGGCTTAACTTTTCATATTGCTTTCACCTGTGCAAAGTGCATAGTCCTTCAAAGCTAACATAAATGTATATATTATGAGGTGTCCCCTAGTATGCCATTTTAAAGAAAAATTTCTTTGATGGTGTTCAGTGTATTTATTCTGTTTGTATAAGAGCCATGTTAAGATGTTTCTGCCTAAATAATATTAATATTAGATGGTTTTATCTTACAGGACATGTATCCACCTTCACTCTACTGTCTTCTTTGCCTTAAAGGGACACTTTTGGCCATAAATTTTTGGCTCTAATTAAGAATTGTTAAGACACAGCCTTTGAAATGTGATGACATTTAAATTTATTTTTGAAATTGTAGTACAATTTCAGTACAATTTCAGTGGTGGGGTAGAACTGGGGTGGGAAAATGAAATTGTCCAGATGGTATGAGAACTAGGAAGCAAGATGATTTGTTTTATTGTTTAAACCAAGGTTCATTTTTATTGTTGAAATTGACTAGCAAGTTAAGTTTATGCAGGGATTGTTTTGAAATAAATGAAAGATAAGATATGTTGACCCTCAGATGAGCTTTGTTGGCAGTGCCCCTTTAGTTTTATATAACGTCTAATATTTGAAAGGTGATAATTGTTATAAAGTAAAACTCTCTCTTCTTATTCTAATATTATATCATGTTTCAGTCTTCTTATTTGAAAAGAAGTATAAGAGATGAAACAATAAGAAATTCCTATACATACTGTTTTTGCTTGACTGACTTATATAACCACTGTGTTTCATGATAACTGCTTTTTAAATAATAGAACGTTTTGTGAAATGCTGGCCTTATGTATATCTTAGAATGCAAATTTAATAAAGTATACACATGCCTAAAATTTTGTAAATTTTTTCAAAGTCTATCTCTTTTGCTCTTATTAGCAATTATTTCCTGCTTCTATATTCCAGTATTTCATTCTCTGTGTCTAATTGCAGGTCAACTTTTAAATAAATGATATCAGGAACACAAAAGAAATAATAACTGTTGAGGTTTGGGCTGTTTCCCAAGACAAAAAAAACCTCTCCACATAATTTGTCAAGTTTTCAAGATCATTTTGTAGAATTTGAAGATTTAGAAGATTCTTGTCAAGACCACACCTATTTCCTGTTTTCAGTTTATCTTGTTTTTTTCTTTTTTTTACATATTTATAAGCCATGATAAATTGTTTTTAGAACAAGATAGCATACAAGTCAAAAAATAAAACGCTATTTACGCACGACTCGAGTTATAAACACTCGATTTTATTTTCAGTTTTTTTAAAATGATATTTCATTTAAAAATACTGTACATTTCAAAATCATTTCAAACTTACAGAAAAGTTGCAAGAATAGCCCAAAGAACTTCTGTAATCCCTACACTCAGATTCCCCAGTCATTAACATTTTACTGCATTTGCTTTATCATTTTCTCTTGCTCATTCTCCCTCTAGATAATGTATAATATATTTTTTCTGAACTGTCTGAGCATAAGTTGCAAACGTGAAGACCTATTATCCCTAAATACTCCAGTATCAACTTCCTAAAGGCAAGTCATTCTACATACCACATTATACTATCAAAATCAGGAAATTAACTTTGATAGGAAACTGCCATCTAATCTACAGATTAGTCTTCAAATTTCACCTGAGTATCTAATAATGCCCCTAATGAAAGGAAAAAAAAATATTTTTCTTCTGGTCCAGCATTCAAACCAGTTCACATTCTATTTATGTGTCTTCATTCTCCTACAATCTGGGAGTTTTTCCTTGTCTTGTGACCTTCACGTGTTTTAAAAGTACTGACCAGTTATTTTGAAAAAATTTGGCTTTGTCTGATGTTTGCTCATTAAATTCAGGTACTGCATTTTGGGCAGAAATACCACAGAAGTGATGTTTTATTCTCAGTGGTTCATTTCAAGAAGCACAAATTGTCATCTTGTCTTATTGGTGATTGTTCCCTTGGTTAGGTGGTGTCTACCATGTTTCTCCACTGTAAAAAGTTAATCTTATTTTCCACCCCTTTGAAATTAATGAAGCATTTTGTGTGGAGAAACTTTGAGACTGTAAATATCCTGTGTCCTCATCAAGCTTTAACCCATTAGTTTGAATATCCATTTATGTTAGTTGCCTGATATGATGGCTACTTAATAGTGGCTCTTAATTCCATCATTTCTATATTAGGTGGCATTCTCCTGTACGGAAGAACTTTGCCTTCTCCACCATTTAAAATTCATGTATTTATTTGCATCAGTGTGGGCTCTTGGATTCCTGTTTTAGTTGGGTTTTAATCCATTACCATAATTATTTTGGTATTCAAATTAACCCAGAATTGGACAGTGGGAACTCATTCAAGGAGGCTCCTGTGTCCTTTTGACAGAGCTCTAACTTTTTTTTTTTTTTAGCAGTTTTTTACTTTCTGATATAAGATGACCCAGACTTTTCTTGCCCCAGCCCTAGGGACAGCCATTTCTCTAAGGAACCCTGATTCCTTTCCATGGAAAATTCTATTTAAAAACCAAAGTATGGGGTGGTGCAATGGTGGCTCAGTGGCAGAATTCTCGCCTGCCATGCCAGAGACCTGGGTTCGATTTCCAGAGCCTGCCCATGTACAAAAAAACAAACAAACCAAGGTATGGGCTCTAGATGAAATCATTGCTACTAGGGCATCGGTATTTAAAGACCTCAGAGTGCAGAGAAAATACATGTATGGGTATATGTACATACCCTATAAATATATATATGCGCACATATCTGTGTCTATATTAAAAACCATGCATTCAAACTAGTGCTTTGGATTTCACTTCAGCACCTCAGGGTTCATTCCAGCCTTCACTCTCTGTAACTCCATCCTCTGGTTGTGGGAAATCTGGCTGTCTTTATCCTCAATATAATTGCTCATTTCCCCTGTATTTAACCAATTTCCGACCATTCCTGCTGCCACCCCGGCTGTCTCCTCAGCCCCAGCCATCTCCTTGGCTCCAACACCCTGTGCCCCTCCAGCAGCCCCAGCCCTGGCTGACTCTACAAAATACTCAAGTTTTAACTACCCCTGGCTCAAATGCACCGCAACTACTACCTCAAGCTTCTTTTCCTCTGGGTTTAGCTGTTCACGCCTCAGGATTTCTTAAATTCATAATTTAACAAATATGTACTGAGCCCTGTACTGAGAACTGCAAATGCAGATGAAAGTTCTTGCCTTCAAGGAGCCCAGCCTAGCGGAATAAACAGAGACGCATACTGACTTACAAACTGATAAGAGTATGTTGGGAAACGTGAAGGAAGAGCACCCAACAACACAGGGCTGTGATTCCCAAATGCTTCCAAGGAGGAGTAACAGTGAAGCTGAGGGCAGGCCACGGTGGCTCAGCAGGTAAGAACACTTGCCTGCTGTGCCCGAGGACCCGGGTTCGATTCCTGGTGCCTGCCCATGTAAAAAAAAAAACAAAAAAAAAACAAAACAGTGAAGCTGAATTGAACAAACTTGGGGTGGGGGCGGGAGTTAAGCAGAGGGAAATAGGATACAGGCAAGAGACCATGGTACTATCACAGAAATGCCCGCAATTTGTTAATGTGGGAGATGTGGCTTTGGGGGAAACCAGGCTACCTCTTGTCTTTTATGATTTGGGAGTCTTTAGCTTATGTAGGTGCAAGCTATGGGTATAGATAGAGGCAGGGAGATTGTATGGAGAAGATAGATGATTAGGAACAAAATGCTGAAAAGCACCAACATTTAAGAGTCAGGTCGAAGAAGAGATGGACTGGCAAGAGAGGTAGGAGAAAAGCCTGGAGAAAGCAGTGAAGCTAAGGAGGGAGTGGCCTACAGTGTCAGTTAAGGTGAGGTCTGAAAATTTCTCATTAGATCTGATAATTGGGAGGTCCTCTAAAGACTTGTTTGTGAACTTTTAGTGAGGTAGAAGGGGCAGAAGTTGGATTGCAGTGGCTTAAATAAATGGAGGTTGAGACAAGAGGATAGTTCTGTACCCTCAGCAGTTAGCATGCTATCTGAAATATAGTAGTCACTCATTAAATTCTGTTTAATGATAATACCATACTCAAACCTAGAGAGGAAGCTGAAAGAAAATCACAGAGGAGTGATAACCTATAGAGGGAGCTGAAAGAAAATCACCAGGATTGTTACCCTATAGAGGGAGCTGAGAGAAAATCACCAGGAGTGTTACCCTATAGAGGGAGCTGAGAGAAAAGCACCTGATACTAACCACACACTTGAATAACCTCTAGGAGGAGCACCAAGCTTCCTGTCTTCCAGATACTTCTGAGGAAAACTTGCCTGAGGAGTCTTCGTCAAAAGGAGTGCCACTCCTAGGTAATATTTACCCTATATTTAATGAATGCCTTCTGTTTGTGGCATGCAATACTGATGTTTCCATTTATGATAGTGGTATGAAGTTTTCTGTTAAAGTAAATTTAACAGATAGTATTTCTAAATATATATATATGTATAAAATAAATATAACAGAAAAAGTGAGTTAAAGAAACATCTTAAGTAAACAAATAGTGTGAGTGATTGCTATCTAGATATGGCCAAAATCTTGCAAATAGAACATGAATAAGAACTTTGATCCCAGAAAGCATAGAATCCTGGAGGAAGTATTGTTTAGTACTGTGGATGTGAAGAAGTTAAAAGCCAGTCTGTGTGGAATACTATTTTTTGGTCCCTTTTTGAATTTCCTCCTTTTGGGATTCTGCTCTTCTCCTATGAGGTTTGGTAGGAGAGTTCTGGTACCTCTCCTTTAGCTTTTAAGGTGATAATACTCTTTGCTCCCCTATACACCTTAAAGGTCAAGGGGGAACTTAGATGGGACTAAGGGAAAAGAGGCCTACCAAGTAGTTTTGGCCTGCTCTGTCCTAGACCTTAAATTTAAGGTTACCAACCATCCTAGTTTGCTCGGAACTGAGGGGTTTCTTGGGAGCTTTCAGTGCTAAAACAAGGAATGTCATAGGCAAACTGAAGTGAGTTGGTTACCCTAAAAGGATTCACTCCTTCCTTAGGTATGGTTTTCCATTGGGTTGTATTTTCTTATCTTCTTCAACTGACTAAAGGAGTGGTATATTACCAGAGCTGAGGTTAGATCTGCAGAGCTAAGGTTGGAATGTAGCCCTCAGAGAAAGAAGCTTCTAGTCTGGGTCACTGAGGTCTGCCTACTTTGGGGAAAAGGAGTTTTTAATCTAACCCATCAGGTGACTACACTGAAGTTTGGGGTGAGAGCTGTGCTTATTAAAATACTTCTTTGATTCTGTCCTCCTGGGCACTTATCTCCTTCCAGGACCTAGAGGATGGGGATGGAAGGAGGGGTAGCTATGGCTGTTAGGTGGTGAGTCCAGAGAATTTAGGATTTGTAATCCTGACCATGTATATTTCTTTCTCAAAGACAAAACGAAAGTGTTTAAAAGTTATTTTCCTGGGCGGTGCAACAGTGGCTCAGTGGCAGAATTCTTGCCTTCCAGGCCAGAGACCCGGGTTCAATTCCCGGAGCCTGCCCATGCCAAAAACAAACAAACAAAAAGTTATTTTCCTTTTTATTAATGGTTTTCTTCATTATACATTTTTAAATTATGAAGGAAAAATGCTCATTATAAAAAGTTGAGACCTTGTAGAAGTTTGCAAGTAAAAAGAAAACTCAGCCTTCCTATACACAGTGTAATAGTTTGATGTGTATACCTAATAACCTTTTTCTATATATATACAAATATATTTATAATAGATAAATATACATATTTTAAAGCTTTTTATTGAAGTATAACATACATATAAAAAGTATACAGCTTGATAAATTATCACAAACTGGAAACACCCATAAACCATCACCTAGGTTAACATAGAACATTCCAAAACCATCTCCTAATGTCCATTCCCATCCGTTTACTTTCTATAAATTATCACAAATAGAATGAATCCAATGTAACCATCACCCAGGTTGGTATAGAAACATTCTAGAACCCCAGAAGCGCCCCCTAAGGCCCACTTCCAGTCATTAAACCATCATTTAGACTGATATGGAACATTCCAAAACCCCAGAAGCATCACCTAATACCCACTCTTATCCATTCACTCTTTTATGAATCATCACAAACTGAATAAACACATGTGACCATCACCCAGGTTAAAGAATAGAACATTCCAGAACCTTAGCAGCATTCCTTAATGTCGTTTTCTGACCATTCATTCTCAGTGAATTATCACTAATTGAATACATTCATGTAACCAGTACCCAGGTTAGGAAACAGATATTCTGGCATCCCAGAAGTGCCCCCTCATTCCCTCTTAATAGTCCCCCCACCTTCCTCCACAAAGATAACCACTAATCCTGACTTCTAATGCCTTAGATTAGTTTTTGCCTGTTTTTAAGCTTTTGATAAATGAAATAAAAAATTATCTACTCTTTTTTTCTGACTTCTTTGACTCAACATTGTGAGATTAATCCATATATTGCACGTACCCCACATACCTATATATGTATGTGTGTGTGTGTGTGTGTGTGTGTGTGTGTGTACTGCATATGTTATTTGGTATCTTGTTTTTCTCACCTGAAAATATATCACGAACAACTCTCACTGAGGTCCGTATTTAAATCTACTTCATTTTTAGCAACTATATAATATTCCTTATATGGACATGCCATAATTTATTTACTAAAATTCAACTGATGGCCATTTGGATTCTTTATAATTATTAGTATGCACAAGTAATAACTTCTTGTATATTTATCCTTGCTTCTTTAAATATTTCTGCAGGAGAAATTCTTAGAAGGGATATACTGCCAGATCAAAGGGTATGTACATTTTATTCATTATTTTTTGTGAGGGTGTGTACATTTTATTCATTATTTTTATTTGAAAATGCAATCCATGCTTAATGTAAAAAATTAAAACAATAAAAAGGACATATGGGAAAGTAAGTCTTCTTCCCACTCTTGACATGCCCTATAAGGTCCTTCCTGAGAGGCATTGAATGTTATGAGCTTCTTGTGGGTTCTTCCAGAGATGGTGTATGCATAACATATGCTTTTACATATTTTTATAGGCATTGCTTAAAACCATACTTCTACCCCACCCATTTATAATCTTGTGAACAGGGTTATGAAAGTTTCCATTCCCCCATAGAAATGAATCAAAGTTCTGGGAAGATTTGAGTAAAAAAGAAGAAGAATTTGTCTGCCTATTTATTTGTAAGCTAGTTTGTTTATAGGATATACATTTGAATGTTTCAAAATTCAAAAGCCATAAAAGGGCAGTGAAATGTCTCCTCACCTTCATCCACCAACTACCATAGTTCCTCTCCCCCAGAGTAATCATGTTTTCAGTTTCTTGTGCATCCCTATCAACTCTACATGTGTAGATTTGTTTTTTCCAAATGTTGAACCAAATGGTAGCATACTTGTATTAGCCAGCTATTACTCCATAACCTCACCCATTCTCCCATCCAGAAAACCTTAGAAACTTAAAACAACAATTATTCATCATTTCTCATGAGTGTTTGGATAAGCTGGATGGTTCTGTGGTTCAGGGCCAGGCTTATCTGATCTTGGCTGATCAGTTGATGAGTCTAGAATGGCTTTAGGATTACTTAATTCTACTCCACATAGTCTCTCACCCTCTAGCAGTCTAGTCTGGGCTTGTCTTCAGTGCAGTGTCAGGGTTTCATGACAGGAGAAACACACAAGGCCTCTGTAAGCCTATGCTCAGACACAGCACACCATAACTTTTGTCATATTCTGTTCTGATCCAAGCGAGTCACAAGGCCAGCCCAAATTCAAGGGATGCAAGGAGTTGCAAAGTCACATTGCAATGGGTATGAATTGAGGGAGGTGGGGAATCAGGGCTGTTTATTAATCAAACACAATACTATAGGTATTGTTCTGTACCTTACCTTTTCCAGCTAACCTTATATTTTGGAGATGATTTCATATTAGTCCACAGAGAGCTTCATTTTAAAATTCCATTTACTTTTGCTTGTGCCCTATCGAAGAATATTTAGATTGTTTCCAATCTTTTGCTATTATCTAACAGTGCTGCAATGAATAATATTGAACATATGTCAGGTAAATTCCTAGAAGTGGAATTATTTGGTCAAAGGGTATGTATATTTATAATTTTAATAGATATCTCTGAATTTAATTTTTAAAAAATCTTCATCTTTTTATTTAGAAAAATTCCAAACCTCAGAAAAGTTTAAAGAATAGTACATGAACATCCTAATACCTTTCACCGAGATTAAGCAGTTGTTGACATTTTTGCCACATTTGTTCTATCTCTCTCTTTCTCTCACTCTCTCTGCACATAACATATGGAGATGCATATATACATAAGATGTATATATGTTTTTTCAAACCACTTGAAAGTAATTTGCAGATGTCAGGACACTTTTTCAGCCTTTATCACTTAAAAACAAAAGCATTTACCTAAATAACCATAATGTTGTTATCACACAAGAAATCTAACATTGGTAAAATAATATTATGTAATACACAGTCCATATTCAAATTTCCCAAGTTGCCCCAATAATTTCTTGTAGAGCTTCTTTTTTCAAGCAAGGATCTGAAAATCAGTATCAGAGATCACAGAATTAATTTAGTTGCCATGCCTCTTTGGTTTTTTTTTCATTTAAAACAGTTCCACACGTTTTTCATCTTTTGTGAAATATTCATTTTTAAAAGTCCAGTGCAGCCATCTTGTATAATGTTGGGTTGTTTTTTGTTTTTTTTTTGTATGGGCAGTCTGGAAAATGAACCCGGGTCTCCAGCATGGCAGGCGAGAACTCTGCCACTGAGCCATTGCCCACCCTTGTATATGTTTTATAATTTGGATTTGTCAGATTATTTCCCTATGATTAGATTCAGGTTGAACATTTTTAGCAAGAATATACCACATGGGTAGACTCCCTTTGCATCCCATCAGGAGGTACACGTTAGCTTGTCCAATCAGTGATGCCAAGTTTGGACACTTGGTCAAGATAGTGTTCTCCAGATTTCTCCACTGTAAAGGTACTATTTCCCCTTTGTAATTAACATTAAAGTATGACCAGGTGCATGTCCAGTATCCCAACACCTTTTTCACCTGGTAGTTTTAGCATTCATTAGTGATCACTACCTGAATCAGTTTTTATTATGGTGGCTACAAAATAATGTTTTCCCAATTCCATGATCCCTTCTATATTATGAGCTAGCATTCTTCTAAAAAGAAAGATGCCCCTCCTTTTTGCATCTCACTTCAAATTTCTTTTATTCAATGTGTTATAATCCTTTGCCATTATGTACCAGTGCATGAATAGAAAGATCAATGGCACAAAGCAGGAAGTCCAGACATAGACCCAAGTGTATACCTAAATGTAATATATAATGAAGGTGGCATACCAAAATCACCGGTGCAGAGATGGACTTTTAAATAAATGCTGTGAGGATAACTAGATAGCCATTTGGATAAAAAGATAATTTGACCCAGACTGTCTTGTTTAAACTGATATCCGAAGCTGCATGCCCAAAGTAAATGATCAATAAACATTTGTTGAATGAATGAATGAACAAACTACTTCATCCTTATACTAACCAATGGGGCCTGCTCCTTAGTAGTTGAATGAATGAATGAATGCATGAAGTGGAGTCATGGAGTACAGTCTGCATCCATTTTCCTCTTTAGTGCCCTCTCACCCCTCCTCTTTCAATTCTTGCTAGTTTCCATGGCAAAATCCATCTCCTGTTTCTCGCTAAATCCCATTCCATTTCTATCTGCTAAATAAAGTAAAACCTTAAGCACGGCCCGTAAGCATAAAATTCATATCTAAATGACAAAATAAGTTGTCAGCTTTGAAGAGATATTAGATGTTAAGATTTCAAGTGCTTGAAAATGCCCTACTTCATTTTCCTATAATTATTTCCTCAAGCACCAAAACTCAAGAAAACTTAAAAATAATTTCTTGTTAAAATCATTCTAACATTTATCTAATTTTTTTTGTCTAACGCTAAAACTTCTTCCTGCAACTTCATTGCAAACCTATGGTATTTTAGCTTTAGTTTTGTGAATTGACTTGGGACTCTAGCCACTTTTACTTTGTTTCTTCAAGAAAATGCGTTCCAGACACACACAAAAAAAATATCAATAAAAAGTTTGAAATGTAGCACACTGATAAGTTGGGGGGATTGCCTGTTGATTGAATTTGTTAATGAGCCCTTAAGTAATTGTCCTTCTTTCCAACCACCAGAAGTCCTTGATGTATTTTATTATTACATTTAATTTTCAATATGCAACATAAGACTTTACTTATATATGGATTTTTTTTAACCTCAGAACTTGAATGGGATGCAGTTTTACCAGCCTAGATAAACAGGCTTCTGGCCCCTGGCAATTATTTTAAAAGAAACTTTTTGGTGTTAGATCCTATTTTCTCTAATTCTGAAATTATAGATTGATCCAATAAATGTTACTTTGAAATTTTATTCAGTTGAAAGTCACTAGAGAAAAATCATGTATATTGGACTAGAACAGCTTGAGTCTGCTACAAATCTGTTTAATCCCTATCTATGTGCATAGTTAGGAATTTTGTTAGTCTGTATAAATAAATTTACAGCTTAGCAGCAGTTTAAAAGTGTAAAATGATATTTTGCAGGGTTTTTAAAAAAGACTGATGGATGTGAATATAAATTGAATTGGGGCAACTAATAGTTTGGGTTAAATTTACGTTGCAAACTTTAAATAATTTATTGTAAAAATACTGTATGCTTGTTGGAGAATATATGAAAAATAATGGAAAATAGAAATATAAATTTAAAGTGAAAATTTTAAAGAAATCATACTCACATAAGGCAAAGATTGCTATATGTTCGTGGGTTTTTTGTTGATAATTAAACCCACACTCTATATATACTTTTTTATTTATTTATTTTTTTATTATTATTTTTTACATGGGCAGGCACCGGGAATCGAACCTGGGTCCTCTGGCATGGCAGGCAAGCATTCTTGCCTGCTGAGCCACCGTGACCTGCCCAATACATATACTTTTTTAGTTTACAAAAGTGCCCAAACATTGAGAGTATTTTTTAAAGAAAAAAAAATTGTCATGCACTGTATTTAAGTTTTACTGGTTAGCACACGACTGTAATGAATGAGTTGAGACTCCTAAGTCTAGCAATCAATCCATTACAAGTCCTGTTTCAATTACCTGCAGATGTCAGTGTAGATCTGAGTGTGGTTCCACAGTTTGTTCCAGGGTGTGGTAGGACTATCGAAGTTCAGTAGTGAACCAGTTGCTTATTAAACAAACACCAGGTTAGTTTAGATGAGAAATACGAGCGGCAAGGGCTTTAAGTCCTCAAAATTTATTTTTACAAAATTTTAATAAGCATGGATATCATTCTCTGGTTACATAGTTCACAGGAGCTTGTGCTCTCTTGTTCCCACCCCTGATTGTTTGACCAGCCTTTCTTAAATTAGTTATAGTGCTGGAGAAGTGGAGTTAATGTAGTTGGGCTTATTAAATTTGACTTCGACCCAGATGGCGAGTCTGAGGGATGTGTTACGAACTCTGTTGGTTTACTTTCTGCTGTTATCGCATATTTAAACACACATTTTAAAGCCAGTAATTCCAGCTCTGAAAGCGCATTGTCTTTGCCATTCTTTCCAACTCTTCCTTTCTACAAGATTCTACTCTTTCATCCAACTTCACAACATAAAAAGTCAGAGTGTTTATTAGGCTAAGAAACTGTCAGAGGGACGTGCAATGCCTCATTATGTCAAAACACCGTTCTTTCTCAGGCCTTGACACAAATCTACCATCTGTTTCATAAACTAGCAAGCTTCCTCTCAGCTATAATTTGCTATATATATATTGGTACATAAATTGTTGATAGCTTATGTTTACCTAGCAACAGACTCTGTTTGGCAGAAGGCTTGGGAAAGGAGGCCTTGTGGAGGCTTTTCCTTTTTTTTTTTTTAATAAAGCAGTTTCTACATCTACAAATTTCTTTTAAGCACAAGAAAGGCAGATGGGGTGGCCCAATCTGCCTTTTATAGCATTTTAACCCAAATTGCTTCGTAAATGCCCGCTTTGGGGGTGATTTTTGCTACTTTGATTGCCTTGTGTGTAACTTAATGCCCTCTTTTTAATTTATTATTTCTTTTACAAGAAAGTGTTTTAGTTTCCCAGCTGATAAAACAAATACCATATAATGGGTTGGCTTAAACAAGGGGAATTTATTGACTCACAGTTTTGAAGCTAGAAGTCCAAAATCAGGGCTTTGGCAAGGTGAAGCTTTCTCTCCAAGACTGATGCATTCTGGGGTTAGCTACAGGTGATCTTTGGTACTTGGCCTTTCCATCACAATCATCATCTATCACAATATCAATGCACATGGCAGCATCTTCTTTCTTTTCCAGTTCCATTGACTTTTAGCTTCTGGCTGCTCCCATGACTTCTCTCTCTTGGCCTTCTCCATAAGGCCTCCAGTAATAGGATTAAGACCCGTCCTGATTCAGTAGGGTCATCCCTTAAATGAAGTAACTTCATCAAAAGGTCTTATTACACAGAGGTTCACACACACAGAAATGGATAAAGATTAAGAACATGTTTTTCTGGGGTACATAACTCCAAGTCAACACAGCAAGCTTTGTACAAATCACCGTTGAAAACTGTCTTGATCTTGTATCTGTAAAACGTCACTGAGCTTTGATACTGTCCACATCTGTCCAATGTCAATTTTTCCTGCTTTCCAAGTGCTTTTAGAGCTACTTGTGTGTTCTGGACGTTGAAGTAACATTTCAAGAACATTGATCAGGACTTGGAGGTCTTTAATAAAAGTTAGGTATAACAAAATCAAGCACCATGCACTGTGTCATCTGCATTACTTTAATTTTCATTTATCAGAATTAGCTGTGTATTTCTACCTACCCCTTTCTTAGTTTTCTAATCAGCAGAGCAGTGATTCTGCTGGGAAGAAAATCCTCTGAGTTCCCTCACATTGCTTATAGACCTCATGTGTTGTTAAAGTTTAGAGGGTACTTTGTGCATTCATTTTGAGAAGGAAAGGAAGTTGTTGTCTGTCAACTTCCTTCATGAAACACCAAGGCATAATTTGTTTTGGGCTTATTGCATGAAATTGCCCTTGGGTGAAAGTGACTGTTTTTTTCATTTCAACCTATGTTTTAGTTTGCTAGAGCTGCCGGAATGCAAAACCAGAGATGGACTGGCTTTTAATAAGGGGATTTATTTAGTTACAAATTTATAGTTCTTCAGAGGAAAGGCAGCTGGCTTTCCTCTGTCACATGGGAAGGCATATGGTGGATGTCTGCTGGGCATCTCTCCAGGCTTTTGGGTTCAAACGGCTTTCCCCGAGGTGATTCCTTTCTGCATCTCCAAACATCTGGGTCTGAGCTCCGAGTGCTGAGATGAGGTGTACTGAGCTGCTGAGCTCTCTTCTGACCTTTCTCTTTTAAGCCTCAAGCTAATTCAATTAAACATCACTCATTGTGGAAGGCACCCCCACTTAACCAACCACAGATGTAATCAGCCATAGATGACTTTCACAAGGCTGATGATTTAAGTCCACAGCACAGAACAACGGGGCATCATCACCTGGCCAATTTGATACCTGAATCTGATTATCACAACGTACAACTAGTTCAGTGTAGTGTGTTTCGCCATAAAGAGACAATGCAGGCATTACCACTCAAAAAAGAAGAAATCAAAAGGAAAGAGAACTACTGTACCATCCTGAGACTGTGAAGCTAGTCATAAGAAAAGAGTGGTGGGATATGATAGGGGCAAAGCTTCTTTGGCTGAAGTCTTCCCATATCAATCATATTGCAGTCGTTTTTGTTTTTGTCTCCTTCAGTTCCCTGACTCTTCATGCCCACAGCTTTCCTCAGTACTACAGCCTCTGCTATCACTGTAGGACAGGACTGATAGCTTCTATCAGAGTTAGATGGTCTCCACAGTGCTGCAAGGGACATGGGCATTAGTTGGAATAGGGAAGTAGATTTCTTTGCATCACTTGGGGCATTCATTGATAATAGAAACATTTATTCTTGGTGCTCTTCCAGTCATGCCAGTTATGTAGGTGAGAAATTAGCAACTTGAACTGTGGGATTGAGACCCATTTTCATAGAGAAGACAGTTAAAGGCGAAAGAGAGAAGATAAACTCATCAGAGAAGGGCTGGTAGTAGAAGAGCAGAGGATTGTGCTTTCAAGACAGGAGGAAGATGTAGGAAGAAGGATCCTGGAGGATTAAGGAAGGAAGCCAATTATCTCAGTTAATCAATGCTTCTTTTTATATTATTTTTTAAAATATTTTCATTGTGGGATTTTCACACATATACAGTCCATACATGGTATACAATCAGTAGCTCACAATATCATCACATAGTTATGTATTCAACACCATGATCATTTGGGGAACATTTGCATTACTCCAGAAAAAGAAATAAAAAGAAAAAAGAAAAATCTCATACATCCCATACTCCTTACCCCTCCTTCTCATTGACCACTAGTATTTCAATCTACCCAATTCTTTACACTTTATCTCCCCCCGCATTATTTATTTATTTTTTATCCTAATTTTTTTACTCATCTGTCCATACCCTGGATAAAAGGAGCATCAGACACAAGGTTTTCACAATCACACGGTCAATTGTAAAAGCTTTAATGTTATACCATCGTCTTTAGGAATCAAGGCTACTGACTACTGGAACAAAGCTCAACAGTTTCAGGTACTTCCCTCCTGTCGCGCCAATACACCATAAACTAAAAAGAGATATTTATATAATGCATAAGAATAACCTCCAGGATAACCTCTTGATGCTGAAATCTTTCAGTCATTGAAACTTTGTTTTGTCTCATTTCTCTCTTCCCACTTCTGGTCAAGAAGTCTTTCTCAATCCCATGATGCCGGGTCCCAGCTCATCCTGGGTGTTCTGACCCATATTGACAGGGAGATTTATACTTGTGGGAGTCTTGTCCCATGTAGGGGGTAGGGCTATGTGTTCACCTGCTGAGTTGGCTTAGAGAGGCCATGTCTGAGGAACAGAAGAGGTTCTCTGGGGGTGACTCTTATAAATAATTTTAAGTAGGCTTAGCTTCTCCTTTGCAGGAATAGGTTTCATAGGGGAGAACCCCAAGATCAAGGGCTCAGCCTATTGATTTGGTTGTCCCCACTGCATGTGAGAATATCAGGAATTCTCCAAATGGGGAAGTTGACTATTTCCTCCTTTCTCCCCAGTTCCCCAAAAGGATTTTGCAAATAGTTTATTCTCTGTGCAAATTACTATGAGATATATTGGGGCATCACATTACCCTAATACAAACTTATACAAACCAATAAGATCTCATGCCCTATTCAAGATTCCATGTATTTATTAACCAACACTTCTTAAGTAATGGTGATATGCCAGGTACAGGAGGTAGAAGAAACACCTTAAAGAGGAGAAATTTGAGGCGGACAAGGACTGAAAAAAAAAGGTGGGGGATATAAATCAAAAGCCTTTAGTGGCTTCATTTCCGCGAAGGTACAGAAGTCAGATTGCAGAGGACCACGAAAGGAATGTGCACTCATCCTAGAAGTTTGGCAGGATTTGGAGACTGGGAGCCAGAAGGGCAGTAGGGTCATTGTTGCTGCTATTGATGATGATAATGTATAGTTTGCCTGAGATTGAAGGAAAGAAATCAGAGAACATTATTGAGCAGTGGTGTCTAGTAGAACTTTCTGCAGTGATGGAAATGCTGTGTATCTGTGGTATCCCATACTGTTGCTACTAGTCTTTTGTGGCTATTAAGCATTTGACATGTGGGTCATCTGGTTAGAAACTGAATTTTAAATTTTAATTCACATAAACTTTAATAGCTATGTGCGGCTAGTGGCTACCATGTAGGTAGTGGAAGTCTATAAGGAGAGGATAAATGAGGGGTAAGAAAGTGGGAAAGAGTGAATTACAGAGAAGACAGGGAGAAGATAACTTAGAGATTATTCAGTAAAAGTTTTCATATGATGTGAGAGATGTTCTCACATCTCCAGTGATTGGCAGCTATGGGAGTTCAGACCCATACTTCCATTTTTTCAGTAATTGTCAAATTCATGTGCTAAGAATGGGGGAGTTGGGGGAGGAAGAGTTGGGGGCCAAGTCTACAAGTCTCTACCTGGATCAAATTTGTCTTGGGCCAAATGTGTGCAATTCCATATAACGTTCTTTTTTAAAAAATATTTTTATTGTAAAAACTTAACATACAAACATATATTCTTTTTTTATTAATTTTTTAAATTTTTTAAAAAACTATAACACCAAACAAATGCAAGCATTCTTAATTTTTCATCATTCCGTTCCACATATATAATCAGTAATTCACAATATCATCACATAGTTGCATATTCATCATCATGATCATTTCTTGGAACATTTGCATCTATTCAGAAAAAGAAATAACAAGAAAACAGAAAAAAATCCATACATACCATACCCTTTACCCCTCCCTTTCATTGATCACTAGCATTTCAATCTAAATTTATTTTAACATTTGTTCCCCTATTATTTATTTTTATTCCACATGTTTTCCTCGTCTGTTGATTTTCACAGTCACACAGTCACATTGTGAAAGCTATGTCATTATACAATCATCTTCAAGAAACATGGCTACTGGAGCACAGCTCTACATTATAAGGCAGTTCCCTCTAGCCTCTCCATTACATCTTGACTAACAAGATGATATCTATTTAATGCGTAAGAATAACCTCCAGGATAACCTCTTGACTCTGTTTGGAATCTCTCAGCCATTGACACTTTATTTTGTCTCATTTCACCCTTCCTTTTGGTCGAGAAGGTTTTCTCAATCCCTTGATGCTGAGTTTCAGCTCATTCTAGGATTTCTGTCCCACGTTGCCAGGAAGGTCCACACCCCTGGGAGTCATGTCCCATGTAGACAGGGGGATGGCGGTGAGTTTGCTAGTTGTGTTGGCTGGAGAGAGAGGCCACAACTGAGCAACAAAAGAGGTTCTCTTGGGGGTGACTCTAAAGCCTAATTTTAAGTAGGCTTGACCTATCCTTTGTGGGGTTAAGTTTCATATGAACAAACCCCAAGATTGGGGGCTCGGCCTATAGCTTTGGTTGTCCACACTACTTGTGAGAATATCAAGAATTCAACTTGGGGAAGTTGAATTTTCCCCCTTTCTCACCATTCCCCAAAGGGGACTTTGCAAATACTTTTTTATTCACTGTTCAAACCACTCTAGGATTTATAGGGGCATCACTCTGGACAAACCAACAAAACCTCATGCCCTACTCAAGGTTCCATGTACTTATGGTGTTCAATTAAGCTGTATACATAAGTTATATTAGGAAATGCACTAGTCAAAATATAAATTTTGTACCAAATAAACATTTTTGCTTTAGTCTCACACATAAGTTGAAATTTTAAAAAATATTAATTATTATTTTCAGCACCCTGCAGTAATGACATTCCTTTGTTCTTCCTCATGCAAAAACATTTTTTAAATTTGTACATTTAGTCACTATCAGTATACACTCTAGGCATTTCTAGATTATACCATCTCAGTCTTTATTGTCTATCTTTCTTTCTGATTTCATTTGTGCCCCCAGCCCTCCTCCTTCTATCATTCTCACATTCAGCTTCATTCAGTGTTTTAACATAATTCAAACATATATTCTTGACATAAAAACATTCCATACATGGTGTACAATCCATGGCTCACAATATCATCACATAGTTGTATATTCATCACAATGATCATTTTTGACATTTGCATCACTCCAGCAAAAGAAATAAAAAGAAAAAAGAAAAAACTCATACATACCATACCCCTCACCCCTTCCTCTCATTGACCACTAGTGTTTCCATCTACCTAATTTATTTTACCCTTTGTCCCCCCTATTATTTGTTTATATCCATATTTTTTACTCATCTGTCCATACCCTGGACTTAAGGAGCATCAGACACAAGGTTCTCACAATCACACAGTCACATTGTAAATGTTATGTCTTTATACAATTGTCTTCAAGAATCTAGGCTACTGGAACAGCTCAAAAGTTTCAGGTACTTCGCTCTAGCCACTCCAATACACCATAAACTAAAAAGGGATATCTCTATATAAGAATAACCTTTAGGATAACCTCTTGACTCTGAACTCTCTCAGCCACTGAAACTTTAATTTGTCTCATTTCTCTCTTCTCTCTTTTGGTCAAGGAGTCTTTCTTGATCTCTTGATGCCGGTTCCTGGCTGTTCTAGTTTACTACCTGCTAGAATGCAACACACCAGTGATGGATTGGCTTTCAATAAGAGGGGATTTATTTAGTTGACATATAGTTCTTCAGAGGAAAGGCAGCTAACTTTCAACTGAGGTTTTCTTACATGGGAAGGCACAGGGGGATCTCTGCTGGCCTTCTCTTCAGGTCTCTGGGTTCCAACATCTTTCTCCAAAGGCCTGGGCTGAGCTGCGAGTGCTGAGATGAGGTATGCTGAGCTGCTTGGGCTGTGCTACATTGAGCTCTCTCATTTAAGCACCAGCCAATTAAATCAAACATCATTCATTGCAGCAGGCACACCTCCTAGCTGGCTACAGATGTAATCAGCAACAGATGAGGTTCACATGCCATTGGCTCATGTCCATAGCAATAGAACTAGGCACCTTTACCTAGCCAAGTTGACACCTGAACCTAACTACCACACTGGCTTATCCCAGGCTTTCTGTCCCACGTTGCCAGGGAGATTTACACCCTTGGGAGTCGTGTCCCACGTAGGGGGGAAAGCAGTGAGTTCACATGCTGAGTTGGCTTAGAGAGAGAGGCCATATCTGAGCAACAAAAGAGGTTCTCTGGGGGTGACTCTTAGGCCTAATCTTTAGTAGGCTTAGCCTGTCCTTTGCAGCAATAAGTTTCATAAGGGCAAACCCCAAGATTGAGGGTTTGGCCCATTGATTTGGTTGTCCCCACTGCTTGCGAGAATATCAGGAATTCTCCAAATGGGGAAGTTGAATTTTCCCCCTTTCTCCCCATTTCCTCAAGGGGAGTTTGCAAATACTTCTTTATTCACTGTTCAAATCACTCTGGGAAATAATATTCTTTTTGAAATAGGAAACAAACTGGAAGAATCTGGAAAAGATCATTATGCAGTTTCAGTGTAGAAAGCTATGCTTTTGTGTTTCTCAGCAGGCATGTTACTATACCTTAAATATTTCCTCATAAATTCCATTGTTATTTCTAGAGAATTTAAGCCTTGATGTTATAAAATCTATTTGAAAGAATCTCACCAGACTGGTTGGGCCCCATCATGCCGTGTGGTGTTTGGTAGTGTTCGGTTAGAGTGATCTGCCAGATTCTGTCGCTTATCCTCTGCTCATTCCCAGTGCTGGAGAGCTTTGGGGCAGCTATTTAACGCATTTCTGGTGGGGGTGGGACTTCCTTATACCACTGTGGAAACCCATTGCTATTTAACTAACACCCTTTCAAGATGCCATTGGGGGCTAGGGGCAGGAGATACTTATTGCAATATAGAGCCTACTTGTGGGAATGGGGAAAAATTAAAGAAACAAGCAGATAGGAATGGAAACTAATCAGCTAGGGTTTATCTGTGTGTCAACAACATCAAAAGAATTATGAATTGAAGAGACTTTAAAGTCCAGGTATTATAAGCGACAATTTAAAATCTTGATTTCTTCATAGAACTATCTCACCAAGGTCAAAAGTTTAATTCCAGGGGGAGAAAATACATACTTTGGCTAACTAGGCAATCATGTGCCTACGTCCATGTGAGTATTTGGTTCTTGTTTTCAATGCTGCCTAGTACTCTTGGAACAGAATGGATTGTGTCAAAGCCCATGATGAGCAACCCTGATTAGAACTCTTCCTCTAACATGGAGATTTAGAAAGAGCACGAAAATTTCACTTTCAGTTTTCCAAAGGCCAAAAAGGGCCACATGACTTCTCCTCTATCCTATATAGTTCCAGCCAGGGCTTTAAAGAGAAATAAAATAGATGTTTGATCTTCAACTTGCCAATATCAGACCTAGGTAATTGACTTGCCATTCGTTTCATCCATCAAGAAAGGTGATATGCTATAAGATATCAAGATATTCCCCCCCATTTTAATCCCTGAAACTAGGTTAATTCAACCTGATTGAGTAACCCCAGTAGTTACAACCAAATTAAGATTCTAAAGATGAGGATAAAATCACCAAAAGTAGAACCTGGTATTCCTCTCACATATAAGGACATTTTAGAATTTCAGTTCATTTATTCAGACATTTGTTAAATATCTCCCAAGACCTCTCTTGACTCCAAATATCTCTCATTGATGGTGAGAAGACAGGAAATTCAAAAGCAGTATGAGATATGAATCCAATGCCCCCAAATCTTGTACTCTAGTTGGGGTACAGATCTGAAGCTTCTAGATTCAAGAATAATGAAGAATTAAATTACATGGTAAAGATCAGAAGTATGACTGGAATATTTCCTTAAAGAGAAAAGAGTACTAACATGGAAAGAACCCTGGACTAGGATATCTAAGGCCCTGAATGACTGGATCTCAGCCTTAACCTCTCTAAGGCTTCAGTTTGTTTTTCCATAAAATGGAGATAGTGCTAACTGCTAAACTGGCTCTCTTAGAGGGCGTCTTTGAAAATTGAACAAAAGGGATGTTGTAGGTAAGAGTCTCGCCCAGGATGAGAGACTATATTGGATAATTTCTGAAGTTCTTTCCAACTCTTCAGATTCCATGATTTTGTGCAAATTAATGTGAAACTGCTTTGAAAAGTGTAAAGTGGTATAAAATGTAAATTTTTTGTCATTATCATTATAAATGTCCCTTTTGGGTTCTGAGGGACTGTTCTCCCTACATCTGCTCATGGGCCCATCCCATAGCAAGTTTCCTGTCTTACAGGCCAGAGTTCTCTTCTTGACTCCATAATTTTTCTTTTAAAAATCAATAAACTGAGTAACCAGAGGAGAATTTCCCAAGGAGGTTCCTACTATTTTCCCACTCACACAGATATTTATCTTCTCTTTCCTGGCAGAGTGCAAACTTCACTATAGGCCACTGAACAAAATCATGTCTTCTTTTAAAATCGTTAAGCTTGGTGACCAGGCAATTCAAAATATAGCAGGGTGTTTCCCAGGGAGGTTAGGTCCCCACTGTCCCCATTTCCTCTCCACATTATCTTCCCTTCCCACTAGAATGCAAGCTGCCAGACAAACCACTGGACAAATGCTCTTTTGGTCTCCTGGACAGGCCAACTTTAACCACAGGAAGCAAGCAAGTGAACAGGCCACTCAGTGCAGATTGGCAATGGGTTAATGAGAGGTTTCATTTAACTCTAGGTGGTCAGTGGTGTTTCACTTCATCTCTCCCAGAGTTTGTCGTTGTCCTATATGATAAGGCCCAAGGGCAATACTCAGAAATGAATTTAATCTGTTATACTTCAACTAAGTATAAATTCCTCTGTGCTTCTCTTGCACTTACAACCTACTCTATACCATTCCTGTGACTTAGTATATACTATCTTAGGTTGATAATTTTCCCAAATGATATGGCATGTATCCCTCAGTAAAATCCTTATAGTCCCTTGAATATCGAGCACAATATTCCATACACAAGTTTCACTTGATTTGAAAAACAAATTCCAAGTAATGTAGAAAATATGATCTTTCAAAGTATTTACAGTCCAAAAGGAATTATACTGATACTAATCCAAGAAATTTGGAAGTTTATTCACTTCCACCCTTTCATTTTGAATATTACAGATTGGTTTAACAGGCCACCATGTCTCACTAATGTTAATGTATGGTTACTTCTGGCAGTCTTGATGTTGGGATCTAAGGGTGGAGTTTGGGCATTAGTTAGCCTTGCCAGTGACTGTGCTATATCATCTATAATATACGATATGTGATATAGCTAGTGGAGCCAAACAAGTCACTTGGAGAGTGAATTATTGGCTTCCCGGACAGAAAAGGTATTGGGTCAAATCCAAAAACAGCACTGAATTTTCCTACTCTGTGAGCAGCAAGAAGAATGAGGGCCAAGGTGACCACAATCCTATCTAGCCTCTACATCTGCATTTACCAAGATGTTTTTAAAGTCCTTGATGTTAACTCCAGAAAGTCAGTAAAAAATGGACCTAAAACTGAAAGATGTAGAGGGTGCCTTCCTGTCTCTTGGGACAATTAGGCAGCCTGCCAGCCTGGCCAGCTGAGGGAAAACAAGGCCACCTGCCCAGGGAGACAAAGCAGAGGTCAGACAAAGAACCAAAAACATTCTGCAAGAGAGATGGGAGTTTTGAAAAATTAAAACAGGGTCAGGGAGGAAGCCAGTGATAGCCTAAGCCACAGGCCTATGGTTGTATACCCTCTAGAACAGGGTGTCACACTGAGCTCCACAAGTATTCCAGCATTGTCCGTGGTCAATGTGTGGAACCCTTAATCTTGGTTTTTATGCTTTAGTGTCTCAGGCTGATTCATTTAAAAATCAACAAAAAAAAAACAGTAGAGGGGTGGGGAAGGGAAGATATTTTAGAGGCTTCTAACCTCCCTGTGAAACCAAAGCTAGTTTTTTAACCTAGCACCTTCAAACAAAGGGAGAACATATTAGCTTCTTTCTGGGAAAGGAAGGAACCAGGCTTACTGTGGTTTGAGTAGTGTTTGCTACTGAGGCATTATTAATCAGGGTCCTGACATAGCTGGAAAGGGCTGGTTTCCTCTTCATGTATAGCATCATAAAGGGGGCACAGCATTCAAACAAAAGGCCAAGGAAACCTCTCCCAAAGATCCTATCAACTGCAGTTATGGACCAAGGAGTCTGGCCAGAAGGGAAAGCCCATTTTAGAAAAGTACCCTGTTTTTCCAGGCAGTGACGTTCCTGTTTCTCTGGAAATGATTATAGTTTCAAAGAGGTCACTGGTGTAGACCTAAGCCTCAACTGGCTTTCAGGGAGTGGCCACTTATTTGTGGTAGGGTTATTTTTCATTATCCCCAGCATTAAGGAGCATAAGTACCCTACACTTAAGAAGGTGGCCATTGTGGTTTGATTCCCCACCAAGCATCTGTGACACTGTATAGAAAAAGTATAGTTTTGGGGATTGCTTCCAGCTCCGGTGTATAGAGTCTACTTGGTCCAAGCCAATCTTGGTAATGCCATGCCCCTGGCCAATGATTGTCTCAGACATACCTGGCTACAAGGATTAGTTTGGGAATGGGCATGTGACCCAGTTCATGGCAAAGAGAGATGAGGAAAAGTCTGTTAAGAAAGAGGTCACTCTGCCTCTATATGTTTTCATACATGCATATAAGGTCTGAAACTGCTGCAGACATTTCATATAAGCTTGAGAATGAAGCCAACTTAAGGAGAAGGTCAGGACAAAGAGACAAGAAGGGAAAAGGAGCTGGGGCTACCATATTATGTTGAGCCTGTAGCCCACCTATCTCTGGACTTTCAGTTTTGTGAGCCAGTAGCTTTCTGATTTTGGAGGGGTAGATGGTGATGAGACAGGCTGGCTGGTCACTAAGACAGGAACTCCCAGACCACTCAGCAGTGACTGGGCCCTGGGAGACTGATAACACGCTAACTGCACTTACAGGCGACCATATCCAGAACACCAGTCTATTCTTTGACAATTGAAGGTATGCCTTTCTAGTGCCTGGAATACCTGTGTCCTCTAACTTCCTTTCCTAGTATCTTTTTCCTAAGAAACTAAGTTGGTGATAATAATAGCAACAACAGCAAAATAAAACCTCCCCAAAACGATAATAATTAGCTTAATTTTCTCAAGTTCACACAGCTAGTAAATAACAGAGCACAGGATTTAGGCTCTGATCTATCCAAGTCCAGTGCCCCAACTCTTAAGTACTTATTTATCTAGCCTCTGGTGGCAATTAGTAGGTTATTATGATTTAAAAAATAAAAAACAATAGCAAACTGTTAGTGAGCTCCAGCTATATAGCTGACCCTGCCCTAAGCACTCCACATTTATTACCTAATTGAATCCTTACCACAATCCAGTAGGAGCAGGCATTGTTATTATAGTTCCCATTTTACAAATGAGGAAACTGAGGCTCGGAGAAGTTAAGTAAATCCCCAAGGTCATACGGGTAATAAGTGGGCTATATGGGTAATAAATCTGGAGTAACTGCTATTCTTTAAGGAATCATAATCAAGGGAGGATGGCGAAGGATAGCACCTGAGGCGTTTCCTCTGTTTCTACTCAAAATATACCTTTCTGGGGTGGGTCACAGTGGCTCAGCAGGCAGAGTTCTTGCCTGCCATGCTGGAGACCTGGGTTTGATTCCCGGTGCCTGCCCATGCGAGAAAAAAAATAATATACATTTATTATATATAATAAATATATATAAATATATAATACAAATATATATATTAAAATATTATAAAATATTGTTTTTATACCTTTCTGATGGCCCAAAGAACTTGGCAGTGCTGTATACTTACTAGCAGTTTTCTTACAATCCCAATCTTATTCAGTAGTCACACTCAGTTACCAAAAACTCTTGGTAACCACATGAAGACAAGAACTGATTTTGTATTAGTTGACCTTTTCTACTGATGCCTTAACGATGGAGATTTTAGGAACCATTCTCAGTCTCTGGCTGATTTTGTGACTCGGTCTTTTTAGCACCCATAGTTGGATTTTTTTTTTTTTTGGTTAATGTCGGTTTCAGAGGGAGAAATTGAAACTGTTTCTGCATCCTAGAAGTCCACCTGATTTGTATCCCATAGACCTATCTGTATTGTGTTCAGCAGTTTTGTGATGTCGTATTGCTCCATCCTTGCCTGAACTGTACATCTTGGCACCAAATTAAGTTTCTTTTGGTTCTTTATTGTATCTCTGTTTTCAAATTAAATTGTTTGAATTGTTTTATGTTTGGACGTTCTCTCTTTCCCTGCAAAATGTCCAACTTTTTGCGGGTACTGACTGTTTTCTGCTTCCTACATATTTCCCACAGCACCAAACAGAATGTCAAGCACATAGTAAGCATTCAGTGAATGCTGATGGAATTGAATTATGAACTATTGTCTCATGTTCAGTCTTTCCTCAAGGGCCTTCAGTTAGAACATTTGGCCGGAATACCATACAGACAAAACTAAATTAGAGAAAAACATGCAATATATGTTAGAATCAAGGTTTCACGTTCAGAATTTTTGCATTACCTAATGCTTCTGACTTCTTTTCAAATCAGTTAGTTATTATCTGGTCTCACAAGCCTTGCCTTTCTTTTCATAGCTTCTGGGTGAGAATTTTCTTTTCTTTGCCCCTTAATTTCACATTTTACTCTCTCAAACAATCTTTGGATGTTTTTCTTCTTGATGAAGAAGTTACCATGGTGGTCATCCCATAGTGGCTTTATGTGGAACATGTGTCATCTCACTTCTGTCTTCACTTTTTTTTTAACATTGCCAGCTGCATGTAGATGACAACAGCTCGAAGGTGACAACAGAAATCTAAGGCCCAGACCTTGTCTTTGTAGTTTATACTCTAAAAGGGGAAAGGCAGAAGGAAACACACACACATTTGAAGATTCCAGTATAGGAGGGGACTCAGAAGAGTCATCAGTTTTAACCTAATTAAGCCCCTTATGGAAGGTAGTAGCCAGTCATTGCCAAAACTTTGCTTAGTCCTGCTTCAGACTTCAAAACCTCTCTCATAGTTGAAAGGAGAAGAACCCTGTAAACCATTGTCTTTTCTTCTGACTTCATGCCCTAGGCAGTGCAGCCGGGGCAGAGCCAAAGGGGGAAGGTCACTTTCATCATGGGAGGCAACGATTTGTCCTATCTGCCCATTGTCAAGTTCAAAAATTGGATACAAACAACAAATGGCCTCTTTTAAGAAGACATGCATGAGAAATGACTTATGGGAGGGTGGAAAAAAGTCCTTCCCCACTCCCCCATCCTTCAGTCCTGTGCCTCTCTGCACCTGTGACTATTTGAAACCTCCCCCCTGCCAGCTTTGTTCCTCAGTAATCCCTGCTAAGGGAATTTGGGCCTGTACTCCACAGCCACTTGCATCTGCACTTGGCTTTCATCTTGAGTCCACAGTTCTGGCGAGTGCTGACTTCTTCGAAACCAGTATGAGCAGAGTGCAAGTTCAAAATCATCTGCCTGGGGTTGGAAAGAGTGGGAAATGGGAGACATGCTCATTTTGAGGCATCTCATTCTTTTGGAATAAATCTGAAACCTCCACTGGTTTGTTATTTGAAGGCTGCCAAGTGTGTTCTTTTTTCCAAGATTGAGGAAACCATCTTTGAAACTCATTCTTAGTAACACATAAACTATATTCAGTGCTTCTCCTACTCACTGCAAAATTACCAGATAAATTGGGTCAGGGTCTGGCTTATTATTATTATTATTACTGGTGTTTATCACAAAAAAATTCATAACTATTCCACTTTGAGAAAGAAAAAAGGGGTATAAGTTGCTCTGTTAGTCCTCCATAATTAAGTATGTCTATTCATTACCCAAAACTTCTGGATAGTTCCTGCCCCGGAGATTTGTTGCCAACTTAACTACCCTGATACCTACTTCATAAAAAGAAAAACATGAAAAAATCATGTCTGCTTGTTGCTTCTGGCATTTTTTTCTCACAAAAGTTCCCCTCACCGTACTTCAGTGGAGGGAAAGACAATGATTATACATTTGTTGGAGGTATATATTTTTGATTTGGTGAAAAGGGCTTCCTGTTATGAAGCACAGCTTAAACATAAACATAAAGCCTCATAAAGCCAGCCTCCGTTTACTCAAAATGGTGGTTAATTGGAAACTAGATTATAGAAGCCTAGATTTTAAAAATTGAAGTGTAATATATATATTAAAAAGTGCACAAATCATGAGGGTACAGCTTGATGAATATTTACAAGATGAACATAGCCATGTAGCCAGTACCCACATTAAGAAACAGAACACTCCCCAACCTCATACATTTCCTACCTCTGCCATAACAAATCACCACAAACGTGGTGGCTTAAAACAACAGAGATTTATTCTCTCACAGTTCTGGAGGTCAGAAGTTTGAAATCAATTTGTTGGCAGAGCCATACCCCCTCCAATGTCTCTAGAGCAGAATCCTTCCTTGCCTCTTCCAGGTTCTGGTGGCTCCAGGCATCCCTTGTTTTATGGCTACATAAATTCAATTTCTGTCTCCATCTTCATGTGGCCTTCTCCTCTGTATGCCTCACCTCTGTGTGTCTCTTATAAGGATACTTCTCATTGGATTTAGGGCCTACCTAGATAATCCAGGATGATTTCACCTCAAGATACTTAATTTAATTACATCTGCGAGGACCCTTTTTCAAAATAAGTTCACATTCACAGGTTCCAGGACATGGATATATCTTTCTGGGGGCCACCATTCAACCCACTACACTACCTCATGCCTCCTCCTAGCCACTCCCCCATCAAATCTACTGATCATAGATTAGCTTCGTCTGCATTTGAAGTTTATATAAAATGGAACCATATTTGATGTGCTCTTTCATGGGTAGCTTCTTTTGCCATCATCATGCTTATGAGACTTATCTACATGATTGCTTATAGCTGTAGATCATTCATTCTCATTGCTGTATAGTATTCCACTGAGTGGCTCTATCAAAATTTATCCATTATTCTTTTGATGGACATTTGGGTTTTCAATGTTGGACTAATATTACGAATATTTCTAGAGCACATGTGCCTGCATTTCTGTTGGGCGTACTAAAGAGTGGAATTGCTGTGTCCTAAGGTGTATGTTCAGCTTTAGTAGGTAATGCTAAATAGTTATGGCTTTTTTTTTTTTTTTTGCATGGGCAGGCTCCAGGAATCGAGCCCAGGTCTCTGGCAGTAGGCAAGAATTCTGCCACTGAGCCGCCGCTGCACCGCCCTAAATAATTATAGACTTTTACAGTTAGGATGAACCTTTGAGGTCAAGACCAGATGCCTCATTTAAATAAATATTAAATGATCCCAAATACACTTAATTCAAAGTCCATTGTTTCCCCCAGCCCAAGACTGTCATTCTGGCTTGAGTGTCCCGTCAAGGTGGAGGATCAAAATCATGCTGCACTGTCTTTGTCAGATCACAAAGGGGAAAGAGAGCTTAGTGGTGGTGGTGGCCATTGGGAAAGGCAAGAAGCAAATCGTGTGACCAAGAGTGTTAGCTGGAGTTAATCGGCTTCCTGCCTGCATTTGCTCCAGGAATCAGCTGGCTCAGGATTAAGTGTCTTGAGCAGATTCTCTCTTCCTCATTTTTGTGGGCAGAGTAGTGATGTGTGCCTAGCTAAGAGCATATGTATGAAACTTTCATTTAAAGAAGTTTCCATTTCAGAAAAGAGTCTCATCTTTTGTATCCTGGTCTAAGAAAAGCCAAAAGCTGGGCAGACCACAGTGGCTTAGCAGGCAGAGTTCTCACCTGCTATGCCAGAAGACCCGGGTTCGATTCCTGGTGTCTGCCCATGCAAAAAAAAAGTAGCTCCTAGTCAAATGAAAACCAGTTTTAAAAGATAACTCCCCTCAACCCTGCCAGGTTATTTTTTAAGATACTATGTAATGAAATTAAACTATTGCTTCATAAAGTTGTTTCATCAGGAACTTCAGTTTCCCCAGGAAGAGATGCAAATAAACTCAATGTTTCATGTCACCATTCCCACGATTCTTAAAAAATCATGTTTGTGTTCCACAGCACAATATGAAACATCTCTTGTCGACGAAGAGTTGTTTTACCTCAGGATAGATACCAAGGCAACTGAATCTATCTACAACGACAATTTTAAGCCTATTTTAAACATTAATTCTTCATATAGATTACTATTCATGTTTGACTCCAACCATATTTTCTCACATAATGATTTCTTTTAAATCTCCTAATTATTCCATTCTGTTGAATACCATCTGTCCTGCTGAGGGACAATTGTGTCTAAACAAATCAACAGATTTTGCGTCATTGTCTAAATATGAGGGAGAAACAGCCCCCAAACTATACTCTGGCACTTTGGTAGAAATTAACAGAGTTCTAAATCCCACATCGGGAATGCCTAACTCCCCTGGAAGTTAACTTTCATAACTCGTGGAGCCCAAAACAAAGCCAAATGAATTTTGGAAAGGTCAGTGGGAAAGGGATTGTGGTGGAACTTTCCCAGAGAATGTTTGAGCCTTTGCTCCATGAGCTGTCTGGTCACTCGAACAGTTTGTACTTTTCAGTGAGGGTGGGAGAGAGTGCAGAAACATTTCTTCTTGCCCCGCACCTCACTCCAGGGGGACTTGAAACCTGTGATTTGCTCAGCTTGTTTGGAGGCAGCCATCTCGCAAATGTATTTATGCCAGGTCCCTTGGAGGCACCTTGGAGAATGCGCACAACATCTGTGGGAAAAAAATTGCCGTCAGTTGTCTGTCTTGTGTCTTGCTTTTTAGAGAACTGCTGGGAAAGCCAGTTGCAGGCACCCCAGACTGTAGTGCTTCTGCTAAGAGCCTGCAGAAGTTGCTGTTAAGCATGCTACCTTCCAACAATAATTGACCTTTTCCTTTTAGGGATTTCTTTTTTCTCACTCTCTCTGTCTTGTTCTCACTACTCTCCCCCCTCAACTTAGTTTTCCCTTCGTATGTTTATATCTTCCCTCGAAGATGTGGCCAAGAAACCCTGGTGGCTCTCAGGGTTAAGAACGGAGGTCAAGTCCACTGGTCTGAGGTTAGCCAGCAGTTCTGAGAAATCAGTAAGTTCCTGAAGATACTTTTCCTCCCTCTATGATTCTATCAGCCTTGCTCTCCCCTATTTTGTAATCCACAGCCTCTTTTTATAATGCTCACTTCTATACCAGTTCAACCTAAGACTGTGAGCATCTGCCTTCAACTAACTCTGATTCAATGCCCAACCAAAAGGGACCAGAAAGAAGGAATAGGCTCTATTCAGCCCCCTACCTGATTTCCCCTAGACCCAACTAGCTTTTTTAGAGGCCTTGGTGTGACTAGAGTTGCACATCTTCCCTCCCAGGCAATGCCAGGGGAAGGATAAAAACAACATTATAGTGTTGGGAACTGGCGGTGTTTCTAATCAGGTAGTGGGCACATTAGCACACACACACTTCCTGGCCTCTTCCTGGCCCCTGTCCAGAACCCCAGCAAGCTAATCACAAGGAAAATGACTGTGGGTGTGAGTGTGAAGGGCAAATGGGGAGGCAGCTTGCTTCAGAATTAGCCTGCAGCATCTCCTTCTCTAACTGCCACCCAGTACTGGACATGGTAGCCATACCAGTTAACACCCCAGATCGGCTTGGGAATATGAATGGAAAGAAGGGAGATCCCCAGGCAGGCAAGCAGCTGTCCCTCTGGTTAATTATTGGGATCCACAAGCCCATCCCCATCGCCAGGGCTCCAGTGTCGAAATGATGAAATAGGTGATTAAAGGCCTTGGAGGCCAGTCCACACTGCAGCTTTGTCTGGAGTGTTCCAACGACAAGTGTTATTAGTCCACTAATCATAACACTGCCTGCGGTGGAATTTCCTTGGGAAGGAGTGGGGCAGCGCCTCCATGCTAGAGGGCTGCACTGCATGAAAATACTAACACATCACAATTGGCTGTTCTGTGGGAAGGCCATTCCAACATCCAATTCAGGAAATAGGTCACCAGGCTGCAAGATGCAGTGTTATTTTGATTTACTTCCTTAGACTTTTGCAGCTTTTACATGCTTCTCTCTGGGTAAAATCAGGCTCCTCTGAGTTACTGGCTTCCAGAGTACCACACAGTGAAAGATGCAAGCAGGTTCTTATAAAAAAAGTGTGGTTTTCCCGTAGTTAGTTTTGCAGGATCAACTTGCTTCTAGGACTCAACACAGTGCCCTTCAAGATACCACTCACCTTGATCCCTTTCAGTAGGATCTCCCAGAGAATGGGGGCCATGGCTTCTAGGAGCCTGCAGCTGTGCCTGACAGACAACAAATGCTTAGTGAGAGGATGAAGAGATACAAACGGGTTGGAGGGCGCCAGAGCCTTCTCAATAATGAGCATAGCAAAGCTTCGATTTCCAAGGATCTTGGGAGGACAAGATGTACTCATTTGGAATATCACATTGCCAGGGCTGTTACTACCAGCTGTTGGATGCAGGGACCACCCTGTTGGAGGGGTCGGGGACTTGGCCAAACCTTTCTTTTATTTTATACCTCTGTTCGCTTGGGCCTTGAGAAGCAGGAGGCAGGGGGGCTTTGGGGCTCTATCATCAAGCAGCTGCCTCCTCTTTCCTGGATCAGTCTAGAGTTCCCCCCGATTTTTCCTAAACCCAAGCAGTTGTCTGCTGCCTTGGAGTGTCAACAAAGGGTATTTGTGGGTCCATGGGTATTTGCAGATTTCACATTGGGCAGAAGCTTATATTTCCTTTTTTTTTCTTCTTTTTTTTAAGATTAACAGATGATCTGACACGGGGGTTCTGGAAACTTGTCCCCTGTCCCTTTTTGTTTTTAACCATTCAACTGCTGGATATTTTTGTTTTCACATCTTTCTCAATGTCCAGAGATGTATTTTATTGGGACATCAATTCTGGACTCCAGCTTGCCTGCCCAGAGATGCCACCCTAGTGCAGTCTTTTAGGAGACAAAGAGTTGTGTAAAACAGTGCAATGGGGCATTGAGATACCAATGGAAAGACTTGAAGACTTCTCTTGAGAAGCAAAGCCAGAGGGATTGCTCTCTCTCTGCCCCGCCCCCCACCCCCCATTAATCATGACTTATCTAGCCAAATAGAAAAGGCTTCTTTGTAATAAACTCCCTGTGAATGTCTTCTATTTCATTGCGCACTAGACTTGAGAAGAGATTCACGGCCTTTAAAAATTCTATGTAGCCTGTTAAACAGGCTACGTATTTCCCTTCTTCAACTGTTCTTTTATGTATGTGTGTATGTATGTATGTATTTATAAATCTTTAAAGCAGAGGTCCTCACACTTAAGTAACTGGAGTCAAATTTACAGTCACCCCAGAACTGCCATGTGGTTATTGCTGCGCTGCAGAGACAAAAGATATGACTCTCCATTCATGAAAGCAAGCCTCAGAAAACTCCCCAGGAGGCAGTAGGGCAGAATGGTTACACAGGCCCTGATGTAAGGAGACTGGGGTTTGATTCCCAGCCTTGCTGCTACTAGTTGTGTGAGGCTAGGCAAGTTCTGAGTCCGTTTCCAACACTCCAGAAGAAAACAAGAGTTCTTTGCACAGAAGTGTTGGGAAGGCTAAAGGAGAAAATGTAGGTGATGTGCTTTGTTAGTCGAGCCTTGGAAATGACTAAAGAGGTCATTGAATTTTGACTTTTCTCATTTGGAAAACTCCCTCCTTGGCTTTGTAGTCCTGTTTCCTGTTTTATAGCAACTGAAGGAGCCACCGGAGCTAACCCCCACCCCCAGCTGAGTCTAGATATTTCCAAGGCTCCATTTGGAATGGGATGGCCCCAGCAGTCCAGGGGGTGGGAGGCTGGAGGGAGGCAGGCATTATTCTCTGGGTTGCAGCTGTGGCAGCCAGTACAGTATCCCCCACATGCCAGATGAATCAAGCTGAGGGCCAGATCTGGGCTGCGGGCCAGAGGTTCCCCACCCTGATTTATAGTGTGGACAGAGATGTGGGTGTTTTGTGAATATATTTTGATGATGATAAAAAAGAGAGAGAGGGAGAGAGAGAAGGAAAAAAAAACACCATTCCTTAAAAATGTGCTGAGGGAGGGAGGTTCAGGCCTATCTGCAAGATTAGCAGCAGCAACTTGTTAGAAAGAGGCCCCAGGGAAGAGCAGCCTGTGATAGGCAAAGCCCCCTTGAAATCAGTGAATTGTGAATGAGGCCCCTGTATGCCAGCCATCAGGGGTAGATTAGGCCTGCTGTCCCCTCTGCAGGTGTGGAGTAAGGGGACTAAGTCTGCATTTTAACTCTGCAGGCCCCAAGAGCAGTGAGAGGGAGCACCAGGCTTGCTGGGTTCTGGGGACACCCCAATGCCCTAGCTTCCCTGGTGCGAACAGTCCCTAGGAACCAGTCAGGCATTGCCTTTGGGGTCTGACCTAGGTCACTGCCAATGGGCTGGGAATAGTAGGCCAAGTGTGGGAAGGCGGCCCGGGATAGAGTTTGGTGGGTGGGAGGGAACACCCATATCAGGGATTTCTTCTTAACCTTCAACCCAACACACTTGAAAGGGCTTCCAACTCTGTGGCCAGTGAAGCAGGTTGGGACTGATGGTAGGGGCTCCCTCTAGAATGTTTTCCCACCCAGACAACACAGAACTAGGCAGAGCCCTCCTTGCTTTACTTTGACAAGTCAGGCACAGCTGTCCTGGCTAATTATCTTTCATCCAAGAAAGAAACTCACCCAGGTTTCCTTGGATCCATAAGGATCTTTGAAGACAAGAGATTTTTATTCTCCAAAGGTGAGGCCGCTAGACAGAGATCATACTGGAGGGCATGGCATGTAAAATCACGTTGGCCTGCAAACATTTTTTTCCAAGGGCAGGGCAGTGAACACTTTCATGCCAATAACCTGTAGTATCTGACAAGTACAATTTGTTTTTTGGGTTTTTTTTCCTTTTATTTTTTGCACTTCCTCATTTGGTCTCTGAGGAAATAGTTCCAGTCACTCCCTAGTACCTCCCCCATCCCCATTATCGCCTAGCCCCGGGCTTTGGGGAAACATACTGCCTGTGTGCACATCATCATGCACTCCATATTTCCCTACCCCAGTCCAGATGATAAAGAAAACTCAACCAACAAAGAAGTCTAAAGGAGAAAGACAAGTCTCTATTTCTGTTTGGCGGCCCCTGTTTCCTTCAAACTCAGCACAATTGTTTTCTTTTTCTTTTTTGTGAACCCATAGTCTTTGCTTTGTTGTGTGCAAAGTGTGCTACTGCCCCCTGAGCTTCCTGCATTTCTCTTTTCTTGAAAAATCAGTGCTTGATCCTGTCCAAAATAATCAGAGAAGAAGTGAGACAGAAAGTATCTCTTCATCACAGTTCCCTATTCAGTCCCTAGACTGATAGAAAAGGATGTAACCAGACTCAGAGTTCTTTGAGCTATCTGATGCCAATCCGTAGAATTCTTCAATGGTTTGTGCGTTTATTTTCTTCTACAATGTAGTCATCAAATAACAACCAAAAATCATGACTCTTAACTACTGCAATATAATGGCCTCGATTTGGGACCACTTCCACAGAGAATCACAGCAGCAACAAGGTGCATTCTATCAGGATTGGTTGCATCTCCCATAGTGTTAAACAGACGAAGTTCTAGAGGGAAAACTACCAAGTAAGAAAGTTTTGTATATCGATGAAGTTGATCCAGATATTTAAATCTCTTCAGGTGTAGAGCTAGAATCAGGTTTTTAACTTTCATCCATTTGTGTGCTTCCTGTTTGGAACACTCTTCATGGTAATATTTTAGTACTCACTGCAGAGGTTCTCTGTGTTGCTAAAACCCCTTAAGCAGTGGGTAATTGATGTGTTTTGTTCCACATCAGCAAAAGGGTCTAAAAATTCTTCATCTTTGCTGCTTATAGTTTCACAAATAAGACATCTGGTTTCATTCCTTGAAATTCCCTGAAAAAAATCTCATGAACCCACATTGGGTCTGGTGCACTGTTATTGTTTTCACTGGCAATATTGCCATTTGGTAAATGGCCATTTTTGCTTTTCCTGCTTTCTCTCTTCTTGTAACATATCAGCAATTATATTTAGTATGTAGTTTAAAAATTCATGGGCTTCTTGCTGCATGTAGTTATCAGAAAGCTCATTTTCTTTCCGTAATCTTGCTATGAACTTCTTGGGATGTATTACTCCAACCTTTTTCTTCTGAGCCGTCATGCCACGGAAGAGATCCGCTAAACAAGAAGGTTCTCCTCCTTCCTAGGTTGACTCTTGTATGCGAGAACTTTTTCGCGAAATGAACACAAAATTAAAGTGCTTGAAGAACTGAATTACAGTAACAGATATTCCCCATTCCCCAAATAATCCAAAAGAGTACTCATTGACTGGAAACTGTTCTGGACCAATCTCTTTCCCTAATGCCGAGGCAATGATGCCCATGGTGCAGTTGGAGGCGAATTTGGAGACGGTCTTTAGGTTTTGCATCCGCCTAGCACCATCTTCCACCCAATCACAGTGGTGGCGGGCGCCGGAGGAGGGAGCCTGGTCTCTCCCTACTGCTGCAGCCTCTGGCGGACCAAACCACCGCTGCTCTAGCTCTGGTGTGTGTGTGTGTGTGTGTGTGTGTGTGTGTGTGTGTGTGTGTGTGTGTTTGCACATAGCTCTTTTATGTGTTCACTTCACCAAAACACAAACCAACCACACCCACAAAGCCAACCTTGGGTTACTTTTAGATCCTACAATGATTTCCCCCAACAGGCAGACGTTCTCCTGCCTTGAGCCCTGGAAGGTCTCTGCTTTATATCTAGGATAAGAAATAAGACTCCAGGAGAGGTTCTGGTCTATTTCACTCAGGGCTGGCTCCTTTGCAGGATGGCGAGAAGCCCCCTGAAATGAAATAAAATGGCTCTCAGGCTGTTCTTTTTGAATTTCCCATTTCCTGCCTCCAAGCTCAACAAAGGTCTTGTGTATGGAGTATGTGTGTGTGTGTGTATGATGGCTGGATAATGCACACAGGATCTTTCTTGTTCATTCACTTTCCTTGGGAGGAAACAGAAGTGGGTGTCTATTCCCAGCAGTGGTTGGGAGCAGTGGTGGGGGCCCCTCACCATCTCTAGCTCCCCAGCTTGTTTGGAATGTCTTTTACTAACGGTCTGATTTGAAGTAACCAAAAAGTTGCATCTCTGGCTTCTGAATGCCTCCCACTCCCTATTCCATCCCCCACCTCCACCCCCACACACAAAAGCATGTTCAGTTGATGTTGGGGGTGGGCATTGTATATATTCTTAGCAGATAAGGGAGCTGGGGGGTTATTTCTGTCTCAGGGTGCTGTGTTTCATTTTAACAAAGGTCAGAGTTTCTCCTCCCCCACTGTACTGGGTTTTGATGATCTGGAAACAGCCAGCCCTTAGTCACTGCTTTGGATGGCCTTATCTCAGCATTTGGAAGCATTTTTCCAGGGGCTGGGCTTCATAAAGGTTGGATTTTCTTTGAGCCAGTTAGAAATGGAGCAAGCATTGTGGGTACCTCCTCATCAGGAGGCTCTCTCCAGCATTTCTCCCAGCCTCCTCGTCAGCCCCCTTCTTCTCACTTTTCAATAAGATAGGACTTGTTTCCCAGGTACCAATAGCAGTATTGATAATCAGAAGAATTCCTTCTGAATAATATTTAATTGCTAACTGAGTGAATATAGGGATAAACGGATGATTCCGGAGTTTTCAACTTTCACTACCTCAGAGGCACCCTGCTCCAAAGGCTCCTTCATAAAAGACTTCTCCCCACCCCCACCCCAGAAACTCAGTGCTATCTGTGAGGATGAGTTTCCATAGCAATGACTGTCATTTGACAGAAGCAGGCCCACTACAAAAGAGTGGCATTTGTCTGTTGCAGCTTCCTAATTTACCACAGGCTTTCATGCTCTCAGGCTCTATTTTCTCCCCTTTCCAGCTATGATTGCATCTGACATTAGCTTTCTGCATGTGCACAATAAACCCATCTCTCCTAACAACTGAAACATGATGCCCAAAATGGGCATGAGGGCTTGTAATTCTGTATAGCTGAATGTAATACCTGGATACATCCCAGAGTATAATTGAGCAGATAATTTAAAAGTACTGGCAAGTGGGATGGAGAAAAAATACCGAACTATTAAACTTTCCCACCAGGGAAAGCCCTGATACTATTGTAAAGATTAAGGACTCCCAAGTCAATAGGCCAGACCCTTGATCTTGAGGCTTGCTCTTAGGAAGCCTATTTTGTAGCAGAGAAGCTAAGCCTACCTATAGCTATGCCTATGAGTTGCTTCCAGAAAACCCCTTTTATTGCTCAGATTTGGCCTCCCTCTCTCTAAGCCCAACTCTGCAAATGTAATCATTGCCCTCCCCCTTACATGGGACATGATATCCAGGGGTGAAAGTCTCCCTGGCAACATGGAAAATGACACCCAGGGATGATACTGGCCCTGTTACCATGGGATTGGCAGCGCCTTCCTGACCAAAAGAGGTAAAAGAAGTGTAACAAAATAAGGTATCAATGGCTAAGAGAGTTCAAATAGAGTCGAGAGGCTATTCTGGAGGCTACTCTTACACAGGGTTCAGCTAGATATTGCTAATTACCACGGTTTTCCAAACCCCAATCAATACCATTCCTGTTAACCCTAAATAACACCTAGCACGCTTTCTGAGATTCTACAAAAGTTTCACACACTAAGATTACTTTCCAGAAACCTGCAACCTCCAGATGGTTCCTTGGCCAGATATGTCCTGAAATCCAGAGGGGCCAGCCTCTCCAAAAACATCAACTAGTTCCATCCCCCTTTCCCATGTTATTTTTTTCTTCCCCATATTTTTGACAGCCCTGTCTGCCATGAAAAAGTTAGAATGGACATAGTCCAAATATGCCTAAAGATTGGGAGAAGGATCACAGGAGAAGGAAGAGTTATAACAGAGAAGACAGGATTTAACAAATGAGCATGACTGTTAATCATTATATTGATATTTCTTTTCATCTCCAGTGTCTTGGAGCAGCTAGAAGGAAAAACCTGAAATTATGGAACTGTAACCAATACCAAACTTTGAATCTGTTCTATAACTGCTTGTCACAGTGTACTTTGAAATTCATTGCTTTTTTTTATGTTACATGATAAAAAAAAAATTTTTTTAAACATCTGTTCTAGTTTGCTAGCTGCCGGAATGCAATATACCAGAAACCTAACGGCTTTTAAAAAGGGAAATTTAATAAGTTGCTAGTTTACAGTTCTAAGGCCGAAAAAATGTCCCAATTAAAACAAATCTATGAAAATGTCCAATCAAAGGCATCCAGGAAAAGATACCTTGGTTCAAGAAGGCCGATGTAGTTCAGAGTTTCTCTCTCAAGTGAGAAGGCACATGACGAACATAGTCAGGGCTTCTCTCTCAGCTGGAAGGGCACATGGCGAACACGGCATCATCTGCTAACTTTCTCTCCTGGCTTCCGGTTTCATGAAGCTCACTGGGAGGCGTTTTCCTTCTTCATCTCTAAAGGTCACTGGCTGGTAGACTCTCTCCTTCGTGGTGCTGCAACATTCTCTGCTCTCTCCGAATCTCCCATTTTCCAAAACGTTTCCTCTTTTATAGGACTCCAATAAATCAATCAAGACCCACCCAAATGGGTGGAGACATGTCGTCACCTAATCCAGTTTAACAACCACTCTTGATTAAATCACATCTCCAGGGAGATGATCTGATTACAGTTTCAAACATACAGTATTGAGTAGGGATTATTCTACCTTTATGAAATGGGATTTTGATTAAAACATGGCTTTTCTAGGGGGCATACATCCTTTTAAACCAGCACAATATCTCTCCGAAAGGATACTACCATAGCTGATATGCTCTCTCATTGGGGTAATGGTTCTTTTTCAGGGACAGGAACCTTAGGCCAAAGGAACTAACCTCTTATAGTGGAATTTCAGGCATCAGCCAATGGGAGAGAAGGTACCTTTCTGGTACTCCTGAAATCATACTTTCAGCTCCCTATTTGGGAACTAGTAACTGTAGCTGGAAAATTTTCAGACTCTTCTGACATGGAATGGAAAGGGAATGGGCTCTGGAGCCATACTATGGGAGTTCACATTTCAGCTCTGCCACTTAGTAGATATGGGACCTTGCAAAATGTACTTCAATGTTCAGTGCCTCATTCTATGAAACAGGGTAATTATAGCACCTACCTCACATGGAACTTATATGTATAAACAGCACAGAATGTGGCACAATGGAAACACTTAATGAATGATATCTAATCTTGCCATTTCCTCGTAAGTTGCCTTTTCCTTCAGGCCTGACCTATGTAGGTCACTTTGGGAGAACTCAATTCAATAAGGTATAATTGAGTATCTCCTGTGTGCCTATCCCTGTGCTGGGAGTACCATGAGGAATACCAAAGAAATCTACAAAGGAGAACTGTTCTTAAGGAGCTTCTTTTGCAGGACATTCTGAGCTTTGTCTCACAGTCTGATGGAGAAATCTAGGGCTCTTCCACGCAGTATAGCAAGAGGGTTAAACCTGTGAGCTCTGCAATCAGACAGATATATGTTCAATTCTTGCTTCTGCCTCTTGATTGTGTTATGACCTTGAGCAAGGTACACTACCTCCCCACACCTCTATTTTATCATCTGCAAAATGAACATCATGCTTACATATTTATACATTGTGTGCCCATCAACATAGACTTATAATTAGTGCTTTATTCAGTTGTCTTTTCAATCAGGTGGGGGGAAAGGAATTACAAACAATTACATTTACATTGCCTTTAATATTTACCTATGTAGTTACCTTTACTGGTGATATTTATTTCTTCATGTGGAAAGGACACATGTTTAGTGTCCTTTCATTTCAACTAGAAGGATGCCCTTTAGCATTTCTTGTGATTCAGGTCAGCAAGTGATGAACTCTCTTACTTTTTATTTATTTGGGAATGTCTTAATTTCTCCTTCATTTTAAAGGATAGTTTTTTCCAGATAATAGAATTCTTAGTTGACAGTTTTTGCCTTTCAGCACTTTGCACATGTCAACCCACTGCCTTTGGCCCTCCACAGTTTCTGATGAGAAATTAGATGTTAATCTTATCGAGGATCCCTTGTATGTGATAAGTTGCTTCTCTCTTGCTGCTTTCAGAATTCTCTCCCTGTCTTTGTCTTTTAACAATTTGATTATGATGTATCTATGTATGGGTCTCTGAGTTTATTCTACTGAAGTTCATTAAGCTTCTTAGATGTGTAGATTAGTAGTTTTCATCAAATTTGGGTAGTTTTCAGTCATTATTTCTTCAAATATTCTTTCTGACCCTTTCTCTCTTTCTTTTCCTTCTGGAACTCCCATAATGCCTATGCTGGTATTCTTGATGGTGTTCCACAGGTCCCATAGGCTCTGTTCACCTTTCTTCATTCTTTTGTCTTTCTCTTCCTCAGACTGGATCATTTCAATTGTCTTTTCTTTAAGCTTACTGATTCTTTCTTCTACCTGCTCAAGTCTGCTGTTGAACCCCTCTAGTGAATTTTTCATGTCAGTTATTGTTCTTTTCAATTTTACAATTTCTATTTGGTCCTTTCGTATAATTTCTACATCTCTTGATATTCTCCATTTGGTGATACATCATTTGCATACTGCCCTTCAGTTCTCTAGACATGAATTCTTTCTTTTCTTTGAACATATTTAAAATAGTTAATTTAAATTTTTGTCTAAAAATGTCCAATGCTTGGGCTTCATCTTCCTAGGGACAGTTTCTATTGATTGCTTTTTTTTCCATGCCTGGTAATTTTGTTGTTGGTGGTAAGCTGGAAATTTTGAATATTATAAAATAGAAACCCTGAAAATCAGATTCTCCCCCCCCCCCGAGGCTTTCTTCTTGTTGTTGATTGTTGTAGTAGTTGTTGTTTGTTTGTAAGTGATCTTTCCTATTTTAACTTCTACTAGAGCTGGTCATCTCTAGCTAAAGTTTATGAAGTATACCTCGCCCTATGTTTGCTTTGGCTGCTTCACAACTCTTTTGATGAAACTTGAGGTCAGTTATTGGGAGAAGCAAGTTATAAATATCAAATTTGTCTTGATGTTTCTTAGATCTCAGCTGGGCAATCTTTCTTCAAGGAAATCATAAATCACAAGACCAACTGGCATTCATTATCTGCCTTCATGTCAAGAAGAGAAAAATGATGACAGATTGATATCATATGAGAATAGATCCCAGTCCTCTTCTAAGGGGCCTATAAAATGTCCCTCAAAGGGAATAACCCACAAGTCCACATCACCCAGGGTAGAGGCCCTTAGCCCTCTCCTTTCATTCCTAATCTTCCCTATTTTTTTGAGGAAGGGGAGCATACCCCTGAAATATGGAGTTGGTAAGCCCTGCAGTGTTGCCAGAGGCAGGAGTGCCTGTGTGAGGCTCTTTCTCCTTGGCAGAGAGGGTAGCCTTAATATCAATATTGAGGTAATCAGAGACTGGGACAGGAAGACTGGAAGGGTAGCCTGAGGTGTGCAGGCAGAGTTCTCCAGGACTGTGTGGGGACTAGGAGGGAGGAAGAGAAAGGGGGAAAAGGGAGACAGGCAATGGGATGAATAATATTTGATAACTTCTGTGCCACTGGGGCAAGCATAGAGCAAGAAGCAGTTTGCTTCATATTTTCACCAAGCAGTTTTTTTAAATTTTTTTATTGTATGATATAGCATATATACAAAGCAAAGAAAGAGGAAAGCAATATTTTTCAAAGCACTCTTCAACAAATAGTTACAGTACAGATCTCAGAGTTTGTCATGGGCTACCATACCATCATCTCAGATTTTTCGCTCTAGCTACTACGAAATATAGGAGGCTAGAAGGAATAAATATTTTTTATCATCACAATCAACTTTTTTTTCTTTTTTGTGAAAAATAACATATATACAAAAAAAGCAATAAATTTCAAAGCACGGCACAACAATTAGTTGTAGAACAGGTTTCAGAGTTTGGTATGGGTTACAATTCCACAATTTTAGGTTTTTACTTCTAGTAGCTCTGAGATACTGGAAACTAAAAGAAATATCAATTTATTGTTTCAGCAGTCATATTTGTTTGTTAAGCCCTACCTTCTCTGTATAACTCCACCATCACCTTTGATCTTTGTATCCCTCTCTTTAGGGGTATTTGGGCTATGGCCATTCTAACTTTTTCATGTTGGAAGGGGCTATCAATTCACCAGGCAGTTTTTAATATTGTCATTTGGGGTCTTGATATGTCCCTCAACCATCAACTTATCCCTCATACATTCATTGAACAAACATTTACCAGGTTCCAGGCACTAGGAAACTGGGACGAATAAAACTATTCCCTCACAGTTTTAAGCGAGACAGATATGTAGAAAAGAACAGTGTTTTGAGAGAAGGCTTATGGCTGAGGGAAGGCCCAGGGAACTGGGAGCCCCAAGGAGGCCCCTCATTTCAACTTAGAATGGGGGTAGGAAGTAGGATTCTGTAAGGCCTCTGGTAGGAGATAATGTTTGAGCTGAATTTCTAATCTTAAAGCACAAGTAGTTTGTCAAGTGTTGGCAGGAGGAGTGTGTTAGAGTGCAGGCATCCTACAGAAAAGAACAGCAAATGCAGACAGAAGCCAGAGAGAGCATGGTACATTCCAGAATGGAAAAATAGCTTTGAAGAGATGGACAGGGGGTGTACAGAGGTTACCAGAAGGAGATGAGATTTGAAAGCTAAATAGGGCCAGATTATAAAATGCCCTGTGGATTTTAAGGAGGCATCTGGGCTTTATCTTAAAGGTTATGGGAGAGTCAGTGAAGGATTTAGCAGGGGAATGACCTGAGTAGTGCTAACAGTGCAGTCTCTATGTACCAGTGATTTTCAAAGTGCGGTTCCTGGACCACCACCAGCAGCTTCATCTGGGAACTTGTTTAGAAATGCAGATTCTTTGGCCCTATCCCAGACCTACTGAATCAGAAACTCTGGGCATGGGATCTGGTCATCTGTGCTTTAACAAGCCTTCCAGGTGATTCCAGTGCACTCCCAAGTTGGAGAACCATTGCCCTAGATAGAACCTGGGTTGGAATCCTAGCTCTCCCACTGCTTAACTTTGGGAAATCCTAAACTTGTCTGAGTTTCAATTTTGTCAGTTGTAAAATGAGGATTATAAGATTGTTGTGAGGATTAAGGGTGTTAATATATGTAAAGTGCTTAGAATAATACGTGATCCATAGTAAACACTCCATAAATGTCAGTTATTATCATAAATATATTATTGTCACCCCAAATTCCTTCTGGATAGCTGAGCATTTTTCTTTGGCCTGTAGGTCTGAGCTTAGTGTCACGGTTTTTCCCTTCTCTTCCCTTCCCTTCCCTCCCCTTCTCTCCTTTCCCCTTCTCCTCCCTCTCCTTGCCTCTTCCCCCCTCCCTTTCATTTTCTTCCCTTCCCTTCTCTCCTCTTCTCTTCGCTCCCCTCACTTTCTTTCCCTTCCTGTCCCCTTCCTTCCCTTCCCATCCTTTCCCTCATTTGTAGAAAAATATCTATTAAACATCTATTATAAGCAAAGATGTGCTTAATAGAAATTCGTTTGGATATAGTGGTAGCACCCTAATGAGACTTCAAGTCTGTTAATTTTATAGAAGAGGTGAAACACGGTGTGGCCTTGGCTAAGCCCTCTTCCCAAGTCTTGTCCTCGGTATACTCATTTATAGAGTGAAGGGGTTGGAGCAGATGATTTCTGAGGACTCATAGAGCTCCGACATTGATAATTCTACTTTCAGCTAAATAACTGAGATTCAGCAAACGTTTATTGAGTATTCTGCTAGTGACTTTCACAGAATTTCACCATAAGCCTGTGAGATAGGTATTATGATGCCCCAATTAGAAATGAGTATGTTGAAGCCAAAGAAAGTTAGGCTTGCCCCAAATTGCATAGTGCCCAAGTGGCAGGGCTGAGATTTGAGTCAGGTCTGGTTGTTTTCAGGCCTGTTTCTTCTGCCTAATCACACTGCCTCCTGTGGCATGCAGTGACTTCTTTCAGAGAGATAAATGGGCTCATCCGAGGTCACACAACTAGCAAGGGGCAAAGGCAGGACTAAAACCCAGATTTTCTGACTCCAATGCCAGTGTTTGGTCTACAAATCACAGTGGCCTGGAACAATGAAGGCTGACTGCACGCTAAATTCTGGATAGATTAATGGCCTGACCCCTGCCTACAGGCTCCAACAATCTAAAGTCAATAGACAACACCGGAGACATGTAATGAATTGTGTTGTGGCACAGAAGTTAGCAGTCCTTGGCAGAAGTCAATTTGAAATGCCTGGAGGGGTCCAAAAGAGTTTGAGATGGGCTTACTGACTGAGGACTTCGTAGGGAGTGATTTGAAGATATTATGAAAAGTGACATACCAGCTCTATTTCCAGGCAAATACATGGATCAATTTGAAGATCTCCTCATTCGGTGATCTCCAAAGTGAGGTATGCACATTTGAGTGTAAGAAGAAAATATTAGAACCTCTAGTTCCATTTTCTGTTTATTTTATGATTTTTAAATTTCTATCTTCTGTATAAGCTTTATGATATAAAAGGCACACTAAGCATATTCAGGAGTGTATCTGTAATTTACAAATTGTAACTACATACATAATTTATAATTTCTTATTTATATATGTCATATAATGCCCATAATGATGTCAGTAAATACTAGATTGATATAATTTATACACTAGAAATATATTGATTATTCACAAATATATCCATAAATAAAATGTATAAATAAATGTACTAAAATTATATATACATATATTGGAGGATATGCTTGAAAACTTTCTTCTACTAGGGATGCGAGATGGACACTACAGCCCTCCATCAGCCACTAGGAATTGCAATATTCTGAGGCCTGCTTATGTTTAGGTAGAACAGAAACTCAAACTTCTTTGGCATTCACTATCCACAAATGTGTGTTCATCTCTCTGGCCTGATCTTAGTGCCTAACCTGGGTGAGGAGACTCTGGCAGAGACAAAGTCCCTACACTTGTAGGGCTGATGAGCTAGTGAAAAAATGGAGCACATGTCCAACAATAGGGGTCAGCCACTTCAATTTTGGTCCATCCATGCAAAGGAATATTTTCTCGGGATTTAAACTGATGTTGTAGAAAACTATGTAATGATTTGGAGAGATAGTCTTATATTACATTTGAAAAGAAAAGCATACTATAAATAAAATGGAATGATTAGCATGTTTATTTAAAGATAAAAGAACACAAATCATGTATATATATATACATGGAAAAAGGCTAGGTGGAAATAGCCCAACTCACTAATCAAGATGGTGCAAGTACCAGCATTTTAATGTCCTTTTTTGTAGTTATTTGTGCTTTCTAAATTTTCTATATTTTATATTACTTTTGTAATGTGGAAAAACTCTATTTTTTAAAGCTCATTTGAGCACATGTACCTGAGGAAGGTGTAAGCATCCTCTCAGTGACCAGTGCAGACCCACAGGCAAATGAGCCTAACTTGTTGCTAAGAGGATGCTGAGGGCTTTATTTATGTTAGCACGTGGTGAGTGGAGAAATTCCTCTTAGGCCTCAGAACCAGGAAGAGTTGCGCTAGCTTGCTTTCATCTTAAGTACAGTGTGATTCATGTAACTCAGTGATCTCCAAATGTTTTGGCCTGAAATTTTTAAAAATTTTAATTTTGAAATAATTTAGATTTTCAGAAAAGTTGACAAATAGTAAGAGTGTTCCTGTGTATTGTTCATCCAGCTTTCCATAATGTTAATTTATATAACCGTTAATTATCAAGCCAGTAAATTAACAGTGGTATAATAATATTAATTAAACTGAAGACTTTATTCTGATTTCCCATGTTTTTCCACTAGTGTCCTTTTTCTGTTCCAAGATCTCATCCAGGGTGCCACATTGCATTTAGTCATCAAGTCTCCTTAGTCTCTTCTAATGTGTGATAGTTCTTCAGTCTTTGTTTTTCCTGACCTTGACACCTTTTAAGATACTGGTGAGCTACTTTGTAGAATGTCTCTTATATTCGTTTCCAAGGGCTGCTATAACAAATACCTATAAATTCAGTGGCTTAAAACAAAAGAAATTTATTCTATCACAGTTTTAGAGTCTAGAAGTCTGAAATCAAGCTGAGCAGGACCATACTCCCTCCAAAGGCTCTAGGGAAGGATTCTTACTTGTCTCTTCCAGCTTCTGGTGGGTCCTGGCATTCCTTGGTTTGTGTCAGCATCACTCCAATCTCTGTCTCCATCTTTACACTAACTTCTTCTCTCTGTATATCTGTGTATCCTTTTCTTTGCTTATATGGACACTGGTCACTGGATATAGGGCCCACTGAAAATCCAGGATGATCTCATCTCAAGGCACTTCACTAATTGCATCTTCAAAGACCCTGTTTCCAGATAAGGTCACATTCATAGGTACCTTCAGTTAGGACTTGAACATATCTTTTGGGAAACACAGTTCAATCCACTACATCCCTCAATTTAGAGTTCACTAAGGTTTTCTCATGATGAAATTGAGGTTATATATTTTTATTAGAGCAGTTACAGGTTTACAGAAAAGTCATATATACTCCCATCTCACACAGACAGTTTTCCCTATTATTAACATTTTGCATGTGATAGCTTTGTTACAATTGATAAAACAATGTTATTATAATTATACTATTAACTATAGCCCATAGTTTACATTAGTGTTCACTTTTTGTGTTGTACAGTTCTACATTGTTGGGTTTTTTTTTTTCTGGTGAGTGATATACAACCTAAAATTTCCCATTTTATCCACTTTCAAATATACAATTCAATGGTGTTAATTACATTTGCAAAATTGTGCCTCCATCACCATCATCCACTGCCAAAACTTTTCCATCACCCCAGACAGAAACCCTGTATCAATTAAATGTTAACTCCCCATTTCCCAACCCCACCTGGTCCCTGGTAACTTGTATTCTCGTTTCTGACTTTAGGAATTTTCATAATTCCTTACTTTATTTGTCCTTTTGTATCTGGCTGATTTCACTCAATATGATGTCTGAAAGGTTCATCGATGTTGTTGTGTGCTTCAGAACTCCATTCCTTTTTTACAAAAAATATTTTTATTGAGAAATCTTCACACACATACAGTCCATACATGGTGTACAATCAATGGCTCATAATATCATCACATAGTTGTGGATTCATCACCATGATCATTTTTTAGAACACTTGCATCACTCTGGAAAAAGAAATAAAAAGAAAAAACTCATACATCCCATGCCCCTCTTCTTCCCTCTCATTGACCACTAGTATTTCAATCTACCCAATTTGTTTTACCCCTTATCCCCCCTATTATTTATTTTTATCTTTATTTTTTTTTTACTCCCCTGTCTATATCCTGGATAAAAGGAGCATCAGAAACGAGGTTTTCACAATCACACAGTCACATTGTAAAAGCTATATAATTATACAATTGCCTTTAAGAATCAAGGCTACTGGAACACAGCTCAACAGTTTCAGGTCCTTCCCTCTAGCCACTCCAATACACCAACAACTAAAAAGGGATATCTATATAATGAATAACAATAACCTCCAGGATAACCTCTGCACTCTATTTGAAATCTCTCAGCCACTGAAACTTTATTTTGTCTTATTTCTCTCTTCCCCTTTTGGTTAAGAAGGCTTTCTCAATCTCATGATGCCAGATCCTGCCACATTGCCAGGGAGATTTATACCCCTGCGAGTCATGTTCCACATAGGAGGGAGGGTAGTAAGTTCACTTGCTGAGTTGACTTAGAGAGGCCACATCTGAGCAACAAAAGATGTTCTCTGGGGGTGACTCTTAGGTCTAATTTTAAGTAGGCTTAGCCTGTCCTTTGCAGGAATAAGTTTCATAGGAGCAAACCCCAAGATCGAGGGCTTGGCCTATTGATTTGGTTGTCCCCACTGCTTGCAAAAAAAATCAGAAATTCTCCAAATGCAGAAGCTGAATATGTCCTCCTTTCTCCCCATTCCCCCGAGGGGGCTTGGCAAATTCTTCTTTATTCACTGCCCAAATTACTCTGGAATTTATTGGGGCATCACACTAACCTGGAAAAACCAGCACAATCTCACACCCTATTTAAGATTCCATGTACTTATGGTTTCAATAAAACTTGCCATACAAGTTAAATTAGGTAATGCACTACCTGAAATGTAAATTTTGCACCAAATAAACATCTCTCCCTTTAGTCTAACACAAAAGTTGAAGTTTTAACATATGGACAATATCATTCTTTACCCTGTATTCTGATATACCTTAGTCCTATCCAGATCAGCTTCATTCATATTGCTACTCAAACTCTGATCCCTTTTTCAACTTTTTAAACAGCTTCTGTGTGGGATACTGCTGACTTTTATAGCTTCAGAGCTCTTTCTCTGATTCTCAGGTTGCACATAAATACCCAGGTTTCTGGGAATGACCAGGTTATATACAAACAGCGCAGTATCTTACAATTAAGAATTAACAGTTACACCTCCCTGAACACGTGTGACTGCTGTAAGAGCTTACAATCTAGGACCCTTTACAATAGGCCCCAACTTGATCACCCATGCTCTTGACTTTAGTTCACTGAGTTTTTTTTTTTTGTATGCTGTATGATGGGGTCACATTTCATTATTTGTCCATGTGAGTATCCTGTTATTGCAGCACCATTTGTTGAATTGTTTGTTTGTTTTGCTTTTTTGTTTTTTTTTTTTTTTGGGGGGGAAGTGCATGGACCAGTATTCGAACCTGGGTCTCCTGCATGACTGGCGAGAATTCTACCACTGAACTGCCCTTGCACCCCCAATTTCACTGAATTTTTATATTATAATTAGTCCATATGCTTGAGGCATGATAATATTTGTCTTTTTGTTCCTAACATTTCATTAAACATACTGTCCTCAAGGTTCATTCACCTAGTTGCATGCCTCACAACTTCATTCCTTCTTGCAACCGCTCAGTACTACATTGTATGTATACACCATAGTTCCCCCTTCCATTCCTCAGTCACTGTACCCTTAGTCCACCTCCATTCATTGTGGATTGGAAACACTGCCGCCATAAACACCAGAATGCAAATGTCCGTTCGTGCCCTCCCTCTTAGTTTCTCTAGGTATATACTGAGCAATGTGGTTTCAGGATCACATGGCAAACCCACCCCTAGCCTCCTGTGGAACCACCACACTGCCTCCCAAGGGGCTGAACCTCTCATTTTTCCCATGTACTTCATTCCTTTTTACAGCTGAATAATAGCCAATTGTATGTATATACCACATTTTGCTATCTATTCATGGGTTGCTGGACACTGGGTTGCTTCCATCTTTTGGCAATTGTGAATAATGCCAGTTTGAACATTGGTGTGCAAATATCTGTTCAAATCCCTGCTTTCAATTCGTTTGGGCATACACCTTGAAGTAGGATTGCCAGATCATATGGTAATTCTATACTTGGCTTTCTGGGGAACTACCAAACTGTTTTCCACTGCACCTGCACCATTTTACATTCCCACCAGCAATGAATGAGTGTTCCTGTTTCTCTGCATCCTCTCCACCACTTATTATTTTCTGTTGTTTTTTTTTAAATAGTAGCCATTCTAGTGGGTATGAAATGGTATCTCATTGTGGTTGTGATTTGCATTTCCCTAATGGCTAAAGATATTGAGCATCTTTGGCCTAGATTATGCATTTTTCACAAGAATACCACAAAAAATCTCCCTGAACTTTTTTTGTAATTAGCTTTATTGAGCTATAATCCATACACATTACAATTCACCCAAAGTACATAATTCAGTGGTCTTCAGTATATTCACAAATATGTGCAACCATCATCATAGTCCATTTCAGAATACTTTCATTACCTCGTAAAGAAACCCCAAACTCCTTAGTTATCAACCTATACCCCTATCCCCGACTCTCATCCTTAAGCAACCGCCAATCCACTTTCTTTCTTTATAGATTTCTTTTTAAAAATAAGAATCCCTTTGAGGATTTTTTATCATGCAATTTTTACATCAGAAGAGTAAATAGTTGCAAAGATGCTTTTTCCAATCTATTATAAATATCAGCATTTTAAAATAAAATTACTTTACTCTTTTAAATGTTTTCAATGTAATCTAAATACTGAACTCATTTTTTTATCCACCATCATTTCATTTTAAAATGCATGCACAAATGCTTTCTTTTAATTAATACTTTGCTCTTTGAATCTGTATTTCTATCACACATCTCCCAGAGAATTAAGTGACAGTGCTGTAATACAACTTTTTCATTCCCATCTTCTTTAGGTAAAACATTTTTATACATGAAAGTCTTAGACTTCTCTGCAACAAAAATATGCTTAGAAATTAAATTAATTTTTTCTTCCTATGTCCATAAAACTCTAAATATTGGCAATTATTATAAGTATCATACACAAATGATCAAACAACATAAATATATTAACATGAAAATTATTAGTTAGAAAAAATAAATTTTTATTTTAAATATATCTCTTAATGAGATGGATGAGGTTTTTTTATCCAGGTATCCATGGATGAATGTCACTAATTGCTAGAATGATATGTCTAGGAATGAAATTGTTAGGTCATATAGTAACTCTATGTGTGATATTTTGGGGAACTACCAGACAGTTTTCAAATGCATCTGCCTGTTCTAGTTTGCTGGCTGCCGGAATACAACACACCAGAGATGGATTGGCTTTTAATAAAAGGGGATTTATTTTGTTAGTTCTTCAGAGGAAAGGCAGCTTTCAACTGAGGTTTTTTCTTATGTGGGAAGACACAGGGTGATCTCTGCTGGCCTTCTCTGCAGGCCTCCGGGTTCCAACAACTTCTCCTGGAGTGACTCCTTTCTGCATCGCCAAAGGCCTGGGCTGAGCTGTGAGTGCTGAGATGGGGTATGCTAAGCTGCTTGGGCTATGCTACATTGTGCTGTCTCATTTAAGCACCAGCCAATTAAATCAAACATCATTCATTGCAGCAGGCACGCCTCCTAGCTGACTGCAGATGTAATCAGCAACAGATGAGGTTCACGTGCCATTGGCTCTTGTCCACAGCAACAGAACTATGTGTCTTCACCTGGCCAAGTTGACAACTGAATCTAACTACAACACTGCCCCATTTATATTCCCATCAGCAGTGTATGAGGGTTCAAATTTCTCTACATCCTTGCCATCACTTACTGTTATCTGTCTTTTTTACTACAACTGTCCTAGTGGGTGTGAAGTCGTATCTCATTGTGATTTTTATTTGCGTTTGTGTGATGTCTAATGATGTTGAGTGTCTTTTCATGTGCTTATTCGTCATTTGTACATCTTCTTTATATCTATCCAGATCCTTTGCCCATTTTTAATTGAGTGGTCTTTTTATTATTGAGTTTTTCCTTATCAAACCCATACATTTATGGCCAATTGATTTTCAACAAGGATGCCACATACATTAAATGAGAATAGAATAGTCTCTTCAACGAACAATGCTGGGAAAACTGGATATCCACATGCAATAAAATGAAGATGAACCTGTACATCACACTTTATACAAAAATTAACTCAAGATAGATCAAGGATCTAAATATAAAAGCTAAAATCATAAAACTCTTTAAGAAAACATAGGGGAAGATCTTCATGACCTTGGACTTGGCAATGATTTCTTAGAAATGACACCAAAAATACAAGGAGCAAAATAAAAACTAGATAAATTGGACTTCATTAAAATGTAAAACTTTTCAGGTAATACATCAAAGGACATTAGCAAGAAAGTGAAAAGACAACCTACAGAATGGGAGAAAATAGTTGCAAACCATATATCTCATAAGAGTTTAATATCCAGACTATAAAAAAATCTCTTTACAATTCAATAACAGAAAGGCAATCAACCCAATTTTAAAACTGTGCAAAGGACTTAAATAGATGTTTCTTTAAAGAACATATACAAATTGCCAATAACACATGAAAAATACTCAACATCATTTGTAATTAGAGAAATGCAAATTAAAACCACAATGAGATATCACTTCACATCCACTATAATGGTTATTTAAAAAAACAGAAAATAACAAGTGTTGGCAAGGATGCAGAGAAATTGGAACTTTTGTACATTGTTGATGGGAATGTAAAGTGCTGAAGACACTATTGAAAACAGTTTGGCAGTCCCTGGCAATTCCACTTCTAGTTATAAACCCCAAAGAACTGAAAACAGGGACTTTAACACATACTTGTACACCAATGCAATATTATTCAAAATAGCCCAAAGACAGAAGCAACTCAAGTGTCCATCAACAGATGAATGAATAAACAAAATGTGGTATATATATACAATGGAATGTTAGTCAGCTGTTAAAAGATATGAAGTCCTGATACATGCTACTACCTGGATGAAACTCGAAAACAGTATGTTGAGTAAAATAAGCCAGACACAAAAGGATAAATACTGTATTGATTTCATTTAGATCTTATATTTAGAATGAGAAAACTCAGAGAGAGTAGAGGTTAACAAGGGCTGGGAGACAGGGGAATTGGGATTTATTAACTTAATAGTTACAGAGTTTCTGTTTGGGGTGATGAAAAATTTTTGGTATTAGATAGTGGTGATGATAGCACAACATTGTGAATGTAATTAATATCATTGAATTGCACACTTAATATGATTAAAATGGGAATATATATATATCCACCACAAAAGTTCTTTTTAAAGTCCCTATTTTGGTTTGCTGATGCTGCCAGAATACAATACACCAGAAATGGGTTGGCTTTTAAAAAGGGAATTTATTAAGTTATAAATTTACAGTTCTAAAACCATAAAAATGTCCAAACTAAGGCATCCATAAAAAGATACCTTGACTCAAGAAAGGCCAGTGGGTCCAGAACACCTCTGTTAGCTGGGAAGGCATGTGGCTGGCATCTGCTGGTCCTTTGGCTTCTGGTTTCAAACAGCTTCCTTGGAGGTGTTTACTTTCTGCATCTCCAAATGTCTCCATCTATGTCAGCTCTCTAGCAACTGTGTTTTCTCCAAAATGTCTCCCCTTTTAAAGGACTCCAGCAAACTAATTAAGACTCACCTTGAATGGGAGGAGTCACATCTCCTTCTTTTTTTTTTTCTACATGGGCAGGCACCGGGAATCGAACCCAGGTCTCCAGCATGGCAGGCGAGAATTCAGCCTGCTGAGCCACTGTGGCCCACCCCACATCTCCTTCTAATCAAAAGGTCACACCCACAATTGGGCATATCACATCTCCATGAAGCAATGTAATCAAAAGGCCATGCCTGCAATTTAGTGGGTCAATCTCCATGGAAACAATCAAAGGTTTCCACCCTACAATATTGAGTCAGGATTAAAGGACATGGCTTTTCTGGGGTACACAACACTTTCAAACCATCACCATCCCTTATCAGATATATCATTTGAGAATATTTTCTCCCATTCTGTGAGTCCCTTATCCGATATATCATTTGAGAATATTTTCTCCCATTCTGTGAGTCCCTTATCAGATATATCATTTGAGAATATTTTCTCCCATTCTGTGAGTTGTTTTTTCATTTTCTGGATGGTTTCATTTGCAATACAAAATGTTTTATACTTTATATAGTCCAATTTATCTCACTTTGTTTTGTCACTTTAAATCATTATGGTATCATAATGATTTATATCTGTGCTTTATATCAAGAGTTAGTTTTTTGTTTTTAGACTTTTAGCTCTAGGCCCTTACATTTCTATATGAATTTTAAGATCAGCTTATCAGTTTCTTCAAAAGAAAAATAGTTGAGATATTTCATAGGGCTGTGTTGAGTCTGTAAATCAATTTTGGAAGTATTGCTATCTTAACAATCTATGAACAAGGGATGTCTTCCCATTTATTTAGGTCTTCGTTAATTTCTTTCAGTGATGTTTTGTCATTTTCAGCATACGTGTTTATACTTCTTTGTAAAATTTTTTCCTGAATATTTTATTCTTTATTCTAAATGGAATTTTCTTAATTTCATTTTCAGATTGTTCATTGCTAGTGTGTCATAACCCAAGTGATTTTCGTATATTGATCTTGAATCCTGCAATCTCACTGAACCCATTTATTAGCTCTAATAGTTTTTCATAGGTTCTTTATGATTTTCTATATATAAAATCATGTAATTTGCAAATTGAGATTTTTTATTTCTTCCTTTCCAGGTTAAATCCCTTTCATTTCTTCTTCCTTTTTTTTTTTTTTTTTTTTTTTTTTTTTTTTTTTATTTATTTTTTTTTTTTTTTTTTTTTTTTTTTTTTTTTTTTTTTGCTAATTGCCCTGACTAGAACCTCTAGTACAACATTGAATAGAAATGGTCTCAGCAGACATCTTTGTCTTGTTTCTGATCTTAGTGGTAAAGCTTTCAGTCTTTCACTATTGAATTCAATGTCATTAGCAGATTGATGATGCTCCCTTCTATTCTTAATGTGTTGAGTGTTTTTGATCATGAAAGGTTGTTGAATTTTTTTCAAATTCTTTTTCTACATCTATTGAGATAAACATATGGATTTTGTTCTATTAATATGGTCTATTACATCAATTGATTTTCACATATTGAACCAGCCTTGCATTCCTGGGAAACATCCCACTTGGTCATTGTGTATAATCCTTTTTATATGTTACTGGATTCAACTTTTAAAAAAAATTTTTTTTTTACATTTAAATTCATGACAGCTATTGATTTGTGATTTCCTTTTCTTATGATGTCTTTATCTGGATTGGTAGTTTTCACCCAAGTGTAAGATGATAAGGACTTGAGTGAAATCCCCTCTGTTTAGAGAATGTCTGTTACAAATTCTTATCATTAGGCAGCCTTCAAAAAGGGAGCATAACCTTTTTGTCAAGCACAATTATTCACAGACCCCTTTGTATCCCTTTCATTTACAGGAAAGGGAGGTGGTCAGAGAAAAGGAAGAGGGCAATCCTTCAGCTTTGTCTCCTATTGGAGAAAAGGGACTATTATAGTTCAGCCCAACTCCAGGAAAAATGTAAACATTTGTCTCCTTTGCATTCTATTCTCCCCTTTTTACTGCTGTGCCCAGCCCCTGGTGGCCTCAATTAGCCACGTCCTAGGATAACATCTCTCAGGCCTCTGCTTTCCGGGTGAGGCCTCAGGTCCCAGACTGCCCTCAGAATTACTTCCCTGTTGGGTGTACCTTGCCTGAAAGCCTTGCTGAATGGCCAGATGGCATCCACTTGCTTGAACCATGTGTCCTTATTTGCGAATCCCCCCCTGCCCTGAGTTACTCTGTCCAAATTCTCTGTCTCTAAAGAATGTCAAGCTCCAAAGCTGTAAGGAAAGTGACTCCCTGGAGACCAAGAACAAGGTATTTCTGGGTAGCAAGGTGCTTTTTATGTACTTTTCAACTAATGCACATGGGCAAATTTGTTATTTGGTGAAACAGACTCAGGAAGTGGGGAATGAAAGGTTACAGTCCCAACCTCATAGCCCCTCATAGCCCAGCATATCCTGCTGCTTTGTTGAGAGCTAAAAGTCTCTGGAGAGACTTTGTGATAGAGAAATTTTTTTCTAAAGGGAGGTTTCCTGGCTCACACTTCTCCAAACCCCAAGGACATTCCCAAACTCAAGAAGATGTCATTGGAGTGTTTTCAGATAGAGAATTTAAGGCTTGCTTTGACCTTATGTGCTTTGTGTTTCTAGCTGAACTCAGACTTTCCAAAACTTGAGTTCAATTAACTTTAGTAAAAAAATTCATTTTCTTGGCTTCATTTCTAATTACATATGCACCTCTAAATCTTCTTCACCATCAGGTACCAGTTGATAAACTCTGCCACAGATTTAGGTGGCTGACATGTCCTTTGAAGTTCAAATAGAGTTGGAAATATGAGCAATATTGCTCATATGATGTCAAATCTCACATGTCTGAAATATAATGTGATATTTGACAAACTCAAGCACATTGTGAGATAGCCATTCTGTTTACTGAGTCAAAGACTCCACTCAAGAACAGGAAAATGACTGCCCACTGAGGTCTGCTTCTCTGTTGATGGGCAGACTCAGACTGGGGAGTTCAGGGACTTTATTTGTCAGGCATTGAGTTCCTGTCTTTAAGTCCTAAGGAGTTGGTTAACTTTTCTCTGCTCACTGGCTGCCTCACCCAATGAACCATAGCATGTGTCAGATCCATGGTTGTATGGAGACGAATGGGACTGGCTTAGGACAAACCCAACTCCACCATGGAGGAAGCCACTGAGAGGTCCTACTGAGGGTAAGAATTATAGTTTTGATCAAGGTTGCTATTTATTGTGCCAGGCACTGTGCTGAATGCTTCACAAATATTGTATCGCTGACTGTTCATAGCAACATTAAGAGTAGTAGGAATTATTGTTATCCTCGTTTTATAGACGAGAAAACTGAGGCTCAGAGAGATGAAGTGACTTTCTTAAGGTCACACAGTAAACCACAAAGTTGAGATTCAAATCTAGGTTTCAAGCCCAAGTTCCTCCCACTAAGTATATGGATTCTGGAGTCAGACAGACTGAGTTCAGATCTTGGCTATGCCACTAACTATGTGGACACCCTGAGGCATGGCACTTCCTCTGCCCATGCCTTGGTTTTCCTAGCTATGAAATGGGCATCATAATAACTTCTACCTCACAGAGATTTGTAAGTATAAAATGAGAACAAGTGACCCAGTGCACAGTAAGTAAGTCCTTGGTGATTATTTAGGTAAACCCCCATACTTCATGATGGGAAACCAAGGTTCGTATATGATGGCTAAAGGTGAGATTAGAACTCAGATCTCCCTGCTCCAGTTTCTATATTGTGAACCATAGACAAAACCCTAAATGACCACATCTTCCACCCCACCCTTACAATTGGTCTTCAATCAAAAGCACAAGTGGGCTTAGGTCTTAGTGTGAACGTGGGTGAGCAATAGTCCATTATCAAAGGCCACTCCTTAGTTGGGTTCACAGGCAGTTTCCCTTCCTAGCATTGTTGGCTCCTGCCCCTTTGATATAGAATCAGAATGCTTTTTCTAACCCTTAGGCAAGTAGTATCTGAATTTGAGTGGTTTCCTAAGTTTAGTAGGCAGGCCTACTCTCTGCCTGGGGGTTGTCCACACTCAAGGCAAAAGTTCTTCCCCCCACATGTATGTGGCTGATAAAAGCTACTTATCATATGTATGCTATGTACTATTGGTTCCCTGAAAAGTATTCTAGATGGTTCAGGTTTGGCTCTCTTCATGGCCAAACCAGAGAAGGCAAATATTCAACATGTGTCTTCCCACTACTCCCATCTTCACCCATAGCAGATCTTAGGGCACTCTTTTCCACCTAGTCAGAATGTGACCACGGAATACTCAATTCAGTTCCCCTGGCAGCCCAGACCAGTTGCCTAGGGTATATAAGAGAATAATAATATATAAGACAATAATAATTAACATATTACTGAGTACTTATAATGGGCCAGTCACTGGCTAAATGCAGTATATACATTATCTCTTTTAATACACACAATAGTCTTGTTAGCTATTGTTATTCTTATATTACAGACAAGGAAACCAACTAAGGAAAAGTAAATAAACTTTCCCAAGTTCAAACTGGCAGAATCTGGATTGGAATGCTGGTCTATCTGACCCTAGAGATTGACCTCTTAACCACTACACTATGCCAATTCATACTCCTTCACCCAACAAGTATTTAATCAGCACTAATTATGTGCCAGCACCATTCTAAGTACTGGGGTTACAGAGGTGAACACATGTCAGATCTTCACCCAGTGTGGAACCCAATACTGTGCGAGCCTCCAGAAGGCAATGTTCTTGGGATCGATGATATAACAGTGGATGATACATCCATTTTCTAGCAAGATGACTGATCTCAAAAATGTGAGAGCTGCACGCTTGAGCACAGGGTGCATAAGAAAAACTCAAGCCACGAGGCAAAAAAGAAAATAGTGGAGTTTGAGCTGAACCCCAGTCTGAATAGGGTTTCATGTACTTAGTTCAGGATGCATGACGCTCATGGCTCCCTGCAAGGAACCCTGGGGTGGGTCATGCAAGGGGCTGAGCTCACCCTTCCTATAGATACATTTCCCCTTTTAAAGGGCAAAGGAGACAGATCAAAGGACACCTGGGCTCACTTGCTTGATAGGGAGACCCGGGGGAGCTGGAAAGGAAGGGGGAGGAGGGGCCTAGACTGGCTAGAGCTGGGCCATGATTTATTGGCTTGTTTTGCTCCTACACTTCTGTTTACCCAGCTGGGCTTGCTGCTGCCCAGGGCACCAGCATGTGCATGGCCACTCTGGCCCGTCTTTGGGGCAGTGTCAGAAAGAGCTGTAGACTCAGCCAGCTCCTCACAAAACTGAAGGTAGTTGAGTTGGTGGTTTATACCTGCAACTTCTCTGCCCCCCATCCTGGGCCTTTCCTCACTCCTTGGGCACCCCTACCCCCACCCCAGCCCCAGCCACAAAATCTCTTGGGCTTTCTCCTTAAGTGGATCCTAGTGTCACTCAGGCATCTGAGATAGAGTCACACTAACCAACAGCCTCAAGCCTATGTCTTCTAGCATTTCAAAATGCTGGTCACCTGTTCAGTTAATCCATTCAAAGTAGACAAGAGCAGAGAGCCTGAAGAGATGAAATGAAAAAACTAGCTAAAGGAAGAGTTGCAGCTCTAAGAGCACAATTTAAGTTCCTGGTCTTCAAAGTCAATCCTCTTTCTGCTAAGTGATGAATAAAGTTAAAACAAATCCCGGCATTTCAATAATGCTTGCTGAACTGTTTAAACAGCACTAGGAGTCTTGGCAGCAAAAGTAGAATGATTTCAGAACTGTGTGTGTGTGCACACATGCACACATGCTCACACATGCGAGGGGGTGGTTGGGATTTGGGGATTCAGAGGGCCCTCCCAGGCACAAGCAGTGAGTTGTCTGTCAGTGCTTAGAGTCGGCTCTACTTCTCCCAACCTAACTCCAAGCAAAACAAAAAGAAATAGCAACAGGTGGGGAAGAGTACCACAGACAGGTGGTTTAGAGTGGAGGCTTTAAAGTCAGACAACCTGAGTGTGAGTTTCAAATCCCAGCTCTGCTACTTATCAACTGTTTGATCTTGGGCAAGGTTCTTGGCTTTCCTGAGTCTCAGTGCCCCCTTCTGTAAGATGGGAATAACACCTCCCTCACTGCATTGCCATACAAATTGAAGGAAGGGAACACATGGTGTGGGATCAATACTTGGGGACCATAATGATCAAAGATGAGGATGTGTCCAGGAGAGTAAAGAGGATGGGGCACTTGTGAGGTTCAGGACTTCAGGAGTTTTTTCCGAATGCTTTCACAATTCAAAAGAAAGTTTGGAAATTGATGGAATTGGGAGTAAATGTGTGAGGAATGAGAGAAATAAGATAAGTTCTGGAAGACTAGGGCCTTGCTGGCGTTTGTGTTAGCTCCAAATAACACCTTCTGCGAGAGGGCAGCTAATTTCCTTCACATTAAAGGGGGAACTGAGTGAGCAACACAGGGCAGCGAAGGAAGCAGGAGAGTAAAATGGCCCGGGGCTGTGGTTGCAAGATAAAAGATTACAAACAAAAGAATGGAGGTTTCGGAGCTTTGAAAATGCAGCAGGTAAGGAGAGAAGGCTCCATCTCTAGGCATCTCTAGGACCCATCTGCCTGCCTGGGTCCTGAAGCCCATTTGGGCCACAGCTGTGGCTAGGCAAGAAGACCACAGAGGGGAAGGAGGAGGTAATTTGGGCTGGCTGGAGGTAAAAATTGCAAAGATTTGCATATGCAATCAGTTTCTCATCTCTGCACCACTTCCAAGGTAGAGCTGGGAGGACCGGCCTCTTTTATTCCACTCCCACCCCCTTGGAGCCCCATAGGGCCACTTGAGACTGCCCTCCTCATTGGGTTTCAGCTCCCTGTTTCCCTGGATATAGGGTTGGGGCAGGCAGGCTTCCAGTCCCCCATCCCTAGTGGACCAGCCTCCACTGGACCCAGTACATGTCGAATCTGCCCATGTAGACACACCTGAGTCTAGGAATGACACAAGCTGCAAGGATCCCAGCCTAGGCATAGAGGCAAATAGGCATGTCTTCTCTGCTCCTGAAGTCATGTTTATTTGTCTTTCAAATTCTGCCAACCAAAATGGCTTGGGTTGTGATTTACCATCACACCATTATGTCATACTTCCTTACTGCTTTTATGACCCAGAAAGACTCCAGGCACAGTAGCCATATTATGCCCCAGCAAACTGCTGCCCAAATTAAGTCACTTGTTTCTGGCCCCTGTTGCTGGGCGAAAATGACATCCAAGCGTAATTGCTGTTTTAGAGGCATATTTTAAAACAAATTTAAAAAATAATGAATATACCTCTTCTCTGACTGAAATTTGCTTCTTTTTTTTAACCTTCTCCTGCCTATTTAAACAGCCCTTAATAAAAATGTACAGCTGCAAAGCATCTTACCACTCAATGTTTTCTGGTTAAGAAAATTGCCCATAATCACAGTTTACTATTCATAACAGAATATTATTTTTCATCTGTGTATGGCTGCAGCCCAGTATATGAACATTCTAACTCAATGAGAGGCTTATGTGAGGTTTCAAGTACTTCATTCATTTATTCAGTCGATCAACAAACATTTTCTCTGGACTCACCATATGGGATTTTGGCCCCTTTGGAAGAGAGGGAAAAGCAAGTGCAAAGGCATGAAAGAGCATGGCAGGGCAGTGATATAACAAGGGTAGTCATTGTAAAACAGTTGATATATCATGATTGTCTGCAAAGGGTGATGCAATTTGTTACTGATAATAGATAAAGCACCAAAGTTGCAGAATGATTTACTTTAGTTGTAAGTTGGAATGGATTCAGGATTATCCTTATAATATTAGCGTCGCTTTCACTTGTGTGCCTTTCACTATGTTTTAAAGAGAGTTAGAGAAATGCGTCTAATTAATAACTAGTGTGCCAATAATTATGTATCACCGTGCTCCTGTAGGAGTGTGTGCTGAATGTGGACGTCATCTCTCAATTGTTTCACAATTCAGAATTGTTGGAGTGGCACACAAGGTATGCAGATGGGGGTGATGAACTTAGGGAGGCAGGCTGGGGAGGTGCAGGTTTTCAGAGCTGGAATCGGTCCCTAAATTTTACAGAGCTAATTGTCATGTCTATTGTAGAGCTATTGCTTGTTTATCAGGTCCCAGCATTTCCCCAAGTGCAGAAATGTGATCTTAGCAAAGTAGTGACTGTCAAGCCATTACTGTGGAGTTGGCCTGTCTTGGAGAATCTGGAATCAGACTTCCTGGAATCAGCTACTTCTAGTGCTGGCTGCATTGCATGTTAAGGTTCTTAGAAATGGGAATGTGACTCAGGAGGCACTTTCCAGGTTAGGTTTCATGGAGTATTGTGGACCTCATATATCTGTCTTGGAAAACAGATGGAAATGCTCAGTGATGAAATCAAACCAGAAGAAAAATTTACTAATAATGAATTTGATATGCTATCTCTACTGGGCAGCCAGGCAGCCTAGGAGAATTTTAAATTATATACAGGACAAGAAAACAGATTTTCAACTTTCTATATAAAATGGATTTTTGGAATTGGCCAGAAGATATTACAAATGACAACTCACAGGCCTAGAGGTGTCATTAAGTCAATAAGTGTTAACAAGTGATCAGCTCTGTGTCCTGATTTGAAGGGTCCTGGGCGTGTTTCTCTGCCCCTAGAAGTAGCTCCACCCACCATGCTTGATTTTCTAATATTAAAAATCATGGTGGAATCACTTTTTATTTGTTTAATAGTCATGCTTTCTTCTGTTTAATTGTTTTTCTTTCTTTCAAGTATATTCTCTGGAAAGGAGGACTGCTTTTTTAAAAATAAGAAGCACATTCAGGAATGAACTAGAAGCCTGCTAGAATTGTTGTTAAGGAGACCAATTGTATGTAGATGTGACCTAGGTAATTAATCAGTGAGCATCTAGCAGCCAAATATCTGATGGGAGGGAGGAGGCCCTCTCCTTTGAGAGGGGAAAAATGACTCCCTTCTGATTGAAAAAGCACCATCCCAGACCTTCTTGCTGCTGACATGCAGATGTACATCTGGCTGTAATCTCTCACTCCCTGCTAGCCTTTGCCAAACTGTGTGGAACAGAAATCCAGTTTCTCCCCCATGTAAAGAGACAGAGAGAAATTGAATAGTTAGATAGTTAAAATTCTGAGCACTAGCTAGGAGAAAGAAGGAACATGCCCAAAGTAATAAAAAGACTCTCACTTAAAAACTGTGACTGAAAAAAGATTTGAACAGTTTAAACAACTGTTGGGGTTGATTGGTGTGAAGGGAGTAAGAGTCTCAAAGCCATGCACAAGCCTTGAAACTCCCCAGACAAGTGAAAAAAATATTTAAATTTTGTTAAATCTACTCAAGGTTGATAAATAAGATAGAATAAATGCTTGAGAAAATTGAAAGGGTTTATTTGCACTTAGGTGTCCTTGTTTCTATAAATCACATTCTAAATTTTATTTTATGTGGCGTTGTTTTAAATATAGTTTTTTTTTTTAGCAAGAATGAAAGCATACTTGAGTGAGGAAATGTGCCCTCTTCCCTCTCTTTGAGCTGTCCAACCTAAGGGAAGACCTATCATTCTATTAATGTAGTGGCAACTTATACAAATTGCAGGAAGAGCACATGAGGGAGAAATAACGTCCTGAGAAATTTTGCCTTGGAAACTCACACTTTAAAAGTGATAGCAAACAAATCAAAATGCTCCTGGGAAGGTAAGCATGTAAAGTTACTGATACCTTAGTATGGTATTCCCCAAACTGGGTATTTACCACCACCATCTGAGACCCCACTTTTCTTTTATATTGAGAACTTAAAAAAAAAAAACCGCATGGTGTAGCGAATAATATAACAAACTCTTGAGCTCTCACCATGCAGAGTGGAAATACACTATTATTTACTTTGTCTGCCATTTCCTAAATAACAAGAATAAAATACTACAGGTAAAGTTGAGGTCCCCCTTAGCTCCCTCCTCCAGTAAGCTTATTTTCATTACTTTGGCATGTTTTATTCCAGACCATGAATAATACATAATATAACTTTATATATACTGTTTCATTCAGCATTATGTTCTTGAGATCAGTTCAGTTTGGTGCATATGGATCTAGTTCATTTTCACATTTAATTTATTCATCCTTCAATTGACACCAATTGATGTATATTTAGGTTGTTTCCAAATAACTTGCAATGAGCATTGGTGTATATATGTCCTTTTATACTAGCATGGAAATTTCCCTAGGGTGTGTACCTAGAAAGTAGGATTTTCTAGGCTATAAGTCTAAATAACCTAGTTATTTAGGTTATTAAGGTACTAGTTAAGTATGCACTTGTAGATTTTCTGGGTGTCTGCAGATTGCTCTCCGAAGTGACTCTACCAAATAACAGTCCCACCAGTAGTATATGAGCTGCTATGATACAATACCATAGCAATCTGATGTGTAAAAAAAACCTCGTTTTATTTTGTGTTTCTCTGAGTACTAGTGAGGATGAGCATCTTTTCATATATTTGTAGATTATTCAGTTTCTTCTGTCAGTTTCCTGTTCATACATATTCTTTGTCCATTTTTTGATCACTTGCCTTTAAAAATTGATTTGTAGTATTTATTGTACATCTTTTAGATGCTGTTTTTGAATTTTTTTAACTTTTTATTTTGAGGTACTTTCAAACTTAAAGGACAGTTACAATAGTAATACAAATCCCATACAGATAACTCCAAATAAAATTTGCCACATTTGCTATATCATTCTGTCTATCCATCCATCCATCCATCCATTTATCTAGCTATCCATTTTCTGAACAGTTGAATATAGGTTGCATACATCATGTTCCTTGGACACGTAATCCTGCCATGTACATTTCCTAAAAATAAGGATATTCACTTATGTAACCGCTCTAAATACAGTGATCAAGTTCAAGAAATTTAACATTGATATAAAGCTTACTGTCTTTATTCCAATTTTTTCATGTGTCCCAATGATGTCACTTTGCGCCTCCTCTCCTCCCTTGTTAGATCGATCCAAGATCATGTATTGCCTTTAATTGTCATTATCTCTTTAGTTGCTCTTTATTTTTTTTAAAAAAATTGTGGTAACATATATAAAACCTAAATGTTCCCTTTGCAACCACTCCAAGCATACCATTCAGTGGGATTAATCACATTCACAATGTTGAGGTGATCTGACCACCTTCCATTACTAGAACTTTCCCATCTCCTCAAATAGAAACCCTACACACATTTTTCATTAACTCCCCATCTCCCCTGCCCCCTGTCCCAGGCAATCTGTACTTTAATCTCTGTTTCTGTTAATTTACATATTCTCCAATATTTTCTTTGTAGTTACCATGGGACTTAAATTTAATATCCTAAATATATAACAATCTCATTTGCTTTGATACCAACTTAACTTCAATAGTATAGACAGACTATGTACCCAAACCCCTCCATCCCCCTACCTCTACTGAGTTCTTGTCACAAATTGTGTGATAATACATTATGAGTCCAAAACCACTGATATATCATTGCATTTTATGCACTTGCTTTTTAGAACCTATAAGAAATAAAAAGTGAAGTTACAACCAAAAATACAATACAGGCATTTATATTTACCCAGTTGTTATCTTCTCTGGAGAACATTATTTCTTACTGTAGCTTTGATCTGTTGTCCATTATCGTTTCCTTCCAACCTATAGAATTCTCTTTAGAGAAAGACAGTTTTGCCAGATACAGAATTCTTGGTTGGCAGTTTTAGCTTTCAACTCTTTAAATATGTCATCCCATTGTCTTCTTGCCATTATGGTTTCCAATGAGAAATTGGCACTTGATCTTATTGAATTCCCTTGTATGTGGACTGAGATTTCTCTCTTGGGGTTTTCAGAATTCTCTCTTTCTCTTTGGCATTTGATGGTTTCTTTTTAACATAGTATGGCATGGGTCTCTTTTGGTTTGTCCTGTTTGGAGTTCATTGAGCATCTTGGATGTATATGTTTATGACAGTCATTAATCTTAGAAGATTTTCAGGCAGTGTTTCTTTGAATATTTTCTCTCCCTCTTTCTTTCTCTTTCTGGGATTCCCCTAATGTATATATTGGTATACCCACAAGTTTCTCAGGCTCTATTCACTTTTCTTCATTCTTTCTTCTTTCTGCTTCTCAGACTAGATGATTTCAATTGCCTTATCTTCAAGTTCACTAATTCTTTCTTCTGCCAGATTGAATCTGATGTTGAAGCCCTCTAGGGAAATTTAAATTCCTGTTACTATGATCTTCAGCTCTGTTTGGTTTCTCTTGATAATTTCTATCTCTCTGTTGGTGTTCTTTTGTGTCCATCTATCATTTTCCTTAGTTCTTTTTAAACATGTTTTATTGTAGAGCATAGCATATATACAAACAGACAATGAATTTCAAGGTACATTGTAACAAGTAGTTACAGAACAGATTTCAGAGTTTGGTATGGGTTACAGTTCCACAATTTCAGGTTTTTCCTTTTAGCTGCTCTAAGATACTGGAGACTAAAAGAAATATCAATAAAATGATTCAGCAGTCATACTCATTTGTTAAATCCTAACTTCTCTGTTATAACTCCACATTCTCCTTTGATCTTTCTCCCAATCTTTAGGAGTATTTGGGCTATGCCCATTTTAACTTGTTCATGTTGGAAAGGGATATCAATAATATGGGATATGGGGATGGAATTACTTGATATCCTTGAAGAGGCTGGCCCCTCTGGGTTTCAGGACTTATCTGGCCTAGGGACCATTTGGAGGTTATAGGTTTCTGGAAAGTAATCATGCTGCATGAAACCTTTATAGAGTCTCAGATAAAGCTCTAGGTGTTCTTTAGGGTTAGCAGGAATGGTTTTGGTTAGAGTTTGGCAAACCATGAGTAGCCTCTCAATACTATTTGAACACTCTCAACTACTGATACCTTATTTGTTACAAACCTTTTCCCTTTTTTGGTCAAGAAGGCATTCTTGATCCCATGGTGCCAGAGCCAGGCTCATCCCTGGGAGTCATTTCCCACATTGCCAGGGAGACTTTCACCCCTGGATGTCATGTTCCATGTAGGGAATGAGGGTAATGATTTTCCTTGCACAGTTGGGCTTAGAGAGAGAGAGAGAGAGAGGCCACATTTGAGCAAGAAAAGAGGTCTTCTGGAAATAACTCTTAGGCATAGCTATAGGCAGTCTTAGCTTCTCTGCTACATAAATAAGCTTCACAAGAGCAAACCTCAAGATCAAGGGCTTGGCTAATCAGCTAATCTTCCTAGTCCTTTACTCTTCTCTTCTCCTTCTGGGATACCCATGAGTCTTATATTTGTGCACTTTGTATTGTCCATCATTTTTCTGAGATCCAACTCCAATTTTTCCATCTCTTTTGCCATTTGTACTTTTGTGTGTTCAAATTCAATTGTCCTGCCCTCTAGTTCACTTATTCTTTCTTTTGCCTGTTCAAATCTGTGTTGTGTGTTTCTAGTATATTTTTATTTTGGTCTACAGGATCTTTCATCTCTGTGAGATCTACTATTTTTCTATCTATACTTTCAAATTCTTCTTTATGCTCTTCTAGTGTCTTCTCGATATACTGAATGCCATTAGCCATCCCACTGAATTTATTTAGGAAATTTGTATGGACATCTTTGTGTTTCCTCTGGTGTTTTAATTTGGTTGAGCCATATCTGCCTGCATCTTCATATGCTTTGTGATTTTCTGTTGGTATCAAGGCATTTGAATATCTTGATAGTGTTATGTTTTTCTTTTTCTTTCTTTCTTCTTTTTTTTTTTGGCATGTGCAGGCTCCAGGAATCGGATCCAGGTCTCCTGCAAGGCAGACGAGAATTCTACCACTGAGCTACCCTTGCACCACCCTATCTTGGTAGGGTTATTTTGAAAGTTGATTTCCCTCAGTCTTGTAAGATTTTGTATTTACTTGGGTTTGTGTCGAAGGTCTTCTTTTTAAACTTGACTTGCCAGTAATTCCCTGTCAAACCAAGGCCCAGATCTCATGTTGGGGATGCAACTCTACTTGAGGATCTGTTTAAAGCTAGACAGATAGGCAGTTTGCCAGACTGCACTTTCTGTTTCTTCCCAGGCGATGGCACTCTTAGGACTCCTATTCCCCACAGGCCCACCTCTTTTGGACTGCAGCAGTTGGCTGAGCTGGATGGAGACCTGGTGCAATTCCAGCCAAGTCACTGGCCCTGGTGTGTGCTGAAAGCCACTATCCCTGGAGCTGGGTGGGGGGCAGTGTGCACCTCAGTGGAGATTCTGCTTCTGGGCCCAATAGGTCTGGTGGCCCCCAGGCTCTTGCTTGAAATGATCTTGGACTGTGAGACTGGGTACTTCAACTGCCTACATGGGGACATAAGGCATGGTGCAATGGCATGGGGTGAGAGGTGGGACACAGCACAGGGGTGAGGGACCAGGTGTGGGTGCATGGGGGCATAGAGCATGGCAGTACAGGGTGCAGCGTGGGCCATGGGGTATGGTGGCAGAGGGCATGAGGGCACATGGGCATATGGTGTGGCATGACCTGCTTCCTCATCCCTGCCTCCCCATCTGTACCCTCCTGAGGGCTATGGGCCTCTGTGTGGAAAGGGCAGTGGTAGGCTCTGTGCACTAGCTGGATGGTCTCTGTGAACAGAGAAAGCGGGTTTAATGGTTTCTGGGTTCCCAAGGGAGCTCCAGGCTGCAGAGCTGAGGGGGCTGATTTCCCAAGCTAGCTATGGGGGCAGGCACTTTCCAGGGTGTGGCCTCTTATCCCTAGTAGAGTCATGACCAAGCACACTGACCCCATTCTCTGCATTCCAATTCCTCTGCTTTCTCATCCAGGACTTTCCCATGTAGTGTAGACCTTCTCTAGTCAGTCCCATCGTGGAACTGCTGTCCCAGTTGTTTTTCTGTCATTTCTTTAGTTGTTCCATGGAGCAGGGGTGAACTCAGCCTATCCTAGAAAGTACTCTTATTTCCTTAATTCTTTACCCATATTTTACCTTTAGGTCTTTGTGTATATTTAAGGGCATTTTAAAAAAGTCTTTGTCTGTTATGTTCCAGGTCTGATCCTCCTCATCAATGGTTTCTGATGCTTTAGTATTCTCCTTTGCCTGGACCATCAGTTCTTGTTCTTTTGTATTTTTTGTAATCTTCTAATGAAACCTGGACATTTTGATATTATGGTTACTGGAATTTTGACTCTGGGGTATCTGTTCCTTAAGTTTGTATCCATTTAGTGTTTTGACAGAGATTTCCTTAAATGACTGGATCTAATAAAGAAGAATAAGGGGGAGGAGGAGGAAGAGAAAAAGTAAACACCTTTATCAGTCTTTGCAGATAGAGCTGCACTACTGCACTTCTTCAGGGCTTATCTATACAATGAATTTAGAGAATAACTCAAAGCCAATGTATAGTGGCCTTCCTAATGTTTTCTGTACATATATCTTGTCTTGGGCATAACGTGTAGCCCTAGGAATTTCCCATTTACCTGGATAGGAATGTCCACTCTTTCTAAACTTGAATGGTCTGAGTTTTGTTGTAAGTCATGGGCACTGCATGGTATGTCCTACAGCCAGCAATGCTTTGTCTCAGACAGACACTTGACTGGTCTCCCACAGCATTCTGTAGGAGTGCTCACTGTACACTGCTTTCTACACACAGAGCATGTTCTGAGATAGTGAGTCCCTCAGACCACCACCAAACAGATTGGACCACACATTCATGTACCCAGGATGTGCACAAGGATTATTCTGCTCCCTCTGAAACTGGAACCAGGGATCCACTCACTGGGAGTAGTGTGGGCCAGCTCCATGCTGAACCAGTGAGTGGCAAGGGAGGAGACAACCGAGGCCCCATGAGATCCTACTGCTTTTAAGTAGCCTTTTTGTGCACACCCTGTTACTGCAGTCCTTTAATTGTTTTCTGGTGTTTTGAAAAAGATGTTTCTGCCAGATCATGCTGGCTGTTCAAAGCTTCTGTGGGGGAATGAGCCCTGAAGTATCTCCCTCTGCCATCTTCAGGAGGGTAAATGTCTTGTCCCGTAAATGGCTTGTCTTTAACTGGATAGTGTTATTTTTTTAACATAGTCACACTTATGAGTTTTTAAATTAAAACTTATGAATTTTTGTGTGTGATTAAAGAATTCTTTCCTGTTCTGAGATCATAAAGGTATTCTCTTACAGGTGCATCAAATTGATATAAATTTTGCTTTTAACATTTAGATTTTTAATCCACTTTGTGTTTTTTTTTTCTTTTTTTAACATGGGCAGGCACCAGGAATTGAAACCAGGTCTCTGGTATGGCAGGCGAGAACTCTGCCTGCTGAGCTACATAGCCCACCCTTTAATTCAGTTTGAATTGATTCTTATGTAGGGTTTGAAGAAGTTATCCCATTGTATCTTTTCTCACATGAATAATTTTAATGCCATTTATTGACTAGTCTATCTCCTATACCCCATAAATTTAGTAACATATGTTACTAAAATAAAGATTAAAAAATAGGACTTTACAGCACAAACAGTGAACCCTATTGTAAACGATGGACTACAGTTAATAGTACAATTATAAAAATGTTCTTTCAAATGTACCAAGCCAATGCAAGGTGTTAATAATAGGGTGTTATATGGAAACTCTCTATTTTATGCATGATTTTCTGTAAACCTACAACTTCTCTAATAAAAAATCCCTACAACACTGTACCATGAATACTAAACTTGCTATTCCTTTATAATAAATCTTGATAATCTGTCCACCTTACTCTTCTTTAAAATTGTCTTGGCTCTTTTTGGTACTTTATTCTTCTCTGTAAATGTTAGGATAAGCTTGTCAATAGCCGTAAAAATTTCTATTGTGATTTTGGTTGAATTCTGGCATAAAATTTATAGATCAATTTGAAAAGAATTGACATCTTTATGTTGGGTATTCCCACATACAAATATGGTATATCTGCCCTTTGTTAGGTTATTTGTTCTTAAATTTTTACTTTAGATACAGTTGTAGATTCACATGAAGATGCACATATAACTCAGAGAGGTCTCTGTATCATTCGCCAGTTTTCTCCCAATGGTTGCATCTTATGTAACTAGAGTACAATATTAAAACCAGGAATTTGACATCAGTACAATGTGTGTATATAGTTCTATTCTGTTTTATCACATGTACAAATTTGTATAACTATTCCATCGCCTCACAGATCTCCATCGTGTTACCCCTTTATAATCACACCTACTCCACTCCATTCCACCTCTAACTCCTAGCAACCACTAGTCTATTCCCCATCTCCATAAATTTGTCATTTCAAAAATGTTATATAAATAAAATCACAGTATGTGATTTGAGATTGTCTTTTTAATTCAGTATAATTCCCTGGAGACTTATCCAAGTTGTTACATGTATATATCAGTATTTTATTCCTTTTTATTGCTATGTAGTATTCCATGCTATGGATATACCATAGTTTGTTTAGTCATTCATCTAGTAGGGAAATTTTAGTTGTTTCCAGTTTGATGTTTTCTGTTTGTTCTATCTGTTTTTCATTTCCCTGTTTTCTTTTTCCTGCCTTCCTCTGTGTTACTTGAATATTTTTTAGAATTCAATTTTTATGTGTCTACAGGTTTTTGAGTGTATTACTTTGTATAGCTTTTTTAGTGGTTGCTTTAGGCATTATATCACATATGCATAACTAATCACAGTCTACTGCTGTCATAATTTTACCTGTTTGGGTGCAATAGAAACTTTACTTCCCTTTATGTACCTTTACTCTCCCCAATTTATAATATAACTGTCTTAAGTATTCCTTTCAAAGATATTGAGAAACACAGCAGACAATGCTTCACTTTCTGTTTCAACTGGCAAACATAATTTAGAAAGTTCAAGAGGAGAAGGAAAATGTATTTATCCATATTTTTGCTCTTTCCATTGTTCTTTCTTCCTGATGCTTCAAGTTTCCTTCTTTTATCATTTTTTTTTTCTGTTTAGAGAACTTCCTTTAGCTATTCTTTAAGGGTATGTCTGCTGGAAACAAATTCTTGTAGTTTTCTTTCATCTGAAAATATCTTGATTTCCCTTTCATTCATGCAGAATATTTTCCCCGGATGTAGAATTCTGGATTGGCAGTTCTTTTCTTTCAGCACTTGAAAAATGTTGTGCCATTTCCTCATGACCTCCATAGTTCCTGATGAGAAATGCACTTCATTTGAATTGTTTTTCCCTTATAGATTGTCATTTCTCTCTGGCTGCTTTCAAGAGTGTTTCTTTGTCTTTAACTTTCAGAAGTTTGACAATCATGCATCATAGCATGATTTCTTTGGGCTTATGCTGTTTGGGTGTTCTCTCAGCTTCTTGAATGTGTAGCTTTATGTCTTTTGCCCAATTTGGGAAATTTTCAGCCATTATTTCTTTGAGTACTTTTCCAGCCCTGTCTTCTTTCTCTTCTCCTTCTAGGATGCTAAAGACATAAATGTTTTATCTTTTGTTCTAGTCCCACGGGCCCCTGTGTGTCTGTTCATATTTTTTAGTCTACTTTCTGTCTGTTATTCAGATTACATAATATCCATTTTTCTATTTTCAAATTTACTGATTCTTTCTTTTGTCCCCTCCATTCTGATATGGAGCCCATCCATTCAGCTTTTATTTTTGTTATTTTATTTTTCAGTTCTGAAATTTTCATTTAATTCTTCTTTGTATTTTCTTTTTTTTTTGCAGTATTTTTCCCTGTGTTTCAAACTTGTTCATAATTGCCCACTGAGATATTTTATGATGGCTTTTTAATATCTTTATCAGAAATTCTAACATCTGTGTCACCTTGGTGTTGGCAACTGTCGATTGTCTTTTCTTATTCAAGTTGAGATTTTCCTGGTTCTTAGTATGATGAGTGACTCCTGACTGAAACCTGAACATTTTGATATCATGTTATGAGACCGTGGATATTATTTAAACCTTCTGTTTTAACTGGCTCCTCTAAGACCACTCCAGTGGGGGAAGGAAAGGTGCTGTGTCATTATTGCAGCTGGGAGTGGAAGACCCCACATAATCTTCTCTGTCACTGTAGGGGTAAGGAATCCATTACAGCCATGATTTTCCACTTGGTTTTCTCTTACTGATATCATCCTATCAAGATGGTTGTAGTACCACATTATAGCCTGATGAGGCTGGAATCTCAGGTTCCCCCCTTGGCCATTGCTGGTGTTGAGTGAAGGTAGGACCATAGTTTTTGTTTGTTTGTTTGTTTTTTTTAATGGTGTTTGGCTGAAATAGAGCAGTTATTGTTACATGTTTTCTCTCTTACTAGGCTGCCTCTTTCCTAATCCTTTTGCTAAAGAGAGATCAGGCTTTTGTTAAGCCTTTTATTTGTCCATACTTTTTGGAATTTCTTGGTTGCCAGCCTCTCCAGCCCCCAGTCTCGTATATATGCAGCAAAAACAAACAAACAAGCAATAGAACTCAAAGGATCCCAAGGTTCTTGGCCAGTCTGCCTTCTTCTCTCAACCTTTTAGAGCCTTCTTACATTTGTTTTATATATACTGTTCAAGGTTTTTAGCTGTACTTAGTGGGAAGAATAGGGAAAAGTACTTCTACTTCATCTTGTCCAGGAACTGGAAGTATGAGTTCATCTTTTATGAGTTTCAAGAGTTTTGATAGTTGTGTTCTTCATGATTTCCCTCACATCGTTTAACAACTTACTTTTATATTTATTTGATTTTTTTGTTGTGTACCATTTGATACATATATATATTCTTAACTTTTTTCTAAGAATAGATATTTTGAATGGTATCACCGCTTATTTAAAAATTACTTATTCTATTCTAATTGGTTGTTTCTGGTGTATGCAAATGATATTGATTTTTTTCATAGTAATATATAGAGCACCTTTGTTAAATTATCTTGTTAGTTGTAATAATTTGTATTGTCTTTTATTTTTTGTGTAGGCAGTCATATCATCTGCAAATTTGACATTTTTTTCTTCCTTTCCAATCTTTATAAAGTCTATTTCTTTTTCTTATACTGTTGTATTGGCAGGGTCTTCAATTATAATGTGAAACTGAAGCATGATGACAAACATCCTTATCTTTTTTCTGAGTTTGAAATAAATGTGTGTACTGTTTTATCATGCTTATTGTAAGTTTTCAGTAGATAGTCTTTTATTAGAATGAAGATGGTTCATTTTATTGCTAGTTTGTCAAGAGATTTTTTTGCATATTTTATGAATGAGTGTTGAATTTTATCAATTCTTTTTAACATATGGTGATGATCATTCGGTTTCTACCCCTATTAATGGTGAATTACATCAATAGATTTTCAAATATAAAATCATCCTTGCATTCCTTGAATATATCCTACTTGGTCATAATATATATTTTTATATATATTTGTTTTCATTCTCTCTCATTTCAGAATTTTGAATCTATAGTCACAGGAAAATTGGTCTATTATTTTCCTTATTTATGCTTTTCTTATCTCATTCTTGGATCAAGGTTACAATAATCTTTTAAAATGAGTGGGAGAGATGTCTTTCTTTTTATGTTCTCTGAATTATACCATGATTATTTCATCTATTTTCAAATGAATGAGCATAGGGTTATTCATAATATTCAAACATTTGTTTATCTTTAGTGTATCTGTTGCTAAATAGATACAATTTAGATTATTATATCATCTCATTGAAGTGCTCTTTTAATGGTTAATGACCTCTTTATCTGTAATTAAATGTTTGAAATCTGATATTAATATACTTATAAGCTCTTTCTATTGCTTAATATTCATTTGATTTACACCATTCTATTCCTTTGCTTTCAAACTTTCTGTCATTATATACTAGGTGTGTTTCTTAAAAACTTGAACACACTTTAATATCTTTAAATGTTTGATTTATATTATATTGGGTTTATATCTTCATCTTATATTGTATTTCCTATTACTGTGCTTTTCATTCCTTCTTTTTTATTCTTTTCTGCCTTTATTGGTTAATATATATCTCTAACCATTTCTTGAATTAGAAAATAAGCTTAGTATGGTGTGCTGGTTTGAAATGATGTATGTCCCCTAGAAAAGCCATGTGTGTTAGTTAGATTCAGTTGTCAACTTGGCCAGGTGAGCACACCTAGTCTTGTTGCTGCGGACATAAGCCAATGGTACGTGAACCTCATTTGTTGCTAATTACATCTGCAGTCGGCTAGGAGGCGTGTCTGCTGCAATGAGTGACATTTGACTTAATTGGCTGGTGCTTAAATGAGAGAACGCAACGTAGCACAGCCTAAGCAGCTTGGCATTCCTCATCTCAGCACTTGCAGCTCAGCCCAGGCCTTTGGAGATGCAGAAAGGAATCACCCCAGGGAAAGTTGTTGGAATCCAGAGGCCTGGAGAGAAGGCCAGCAGAGACCATCCTGTGCCTTCTCATGTAAGAAAGAACCTCAGTGGAAAGTTAGCTGCCTTTCCTTTGAAGAACTAACAAAATAAATCCCCTTTTATTAAAAGCCAATCCATCTCTGGTGTGTTGCATTCCCGCAGTTAGCAAACTAGAACAGATTTGGTACTGGAGAGTGGGGTGCTGCTGCGGTTTGCAAATGCCAGATATGTTTGAACGGTGTTTTGGATGGCTAAGGGGAAGATTTTGGAGGTATTGTGAAGAGAATGATGGAGAAGACCTGGAGTGTGTGAAGGGACTGTTGGTGTAAATGGAACCACTGCCAATCTTGACAAAGGAGGACACAAAAGGGAGAGATTGGAGTTTGCAGAGTGAGAACCATGGACGCTCGGGTCTGAAGCCAAGAAACTTCGGCCAGGAGAGTGAACCCACCTGTATACATGGAGAGGGTTAGTTTACCCTGAAGGGTGAGGATGAGCCTCTCATCTTGTTGCAGTGGAAGAGTTGTGTAGCCTCAGGCCTTGGAGAAGGTAGAGCACGCTCCTTGGGGGACTGGGAGAGCCTGGCTGCCACCATGTGGAGGGGTTGAGCGTGTGCCCCAGAAATGGCAGA